>CM055119.1:320791266-320843766 GCA_029206835.1 Rana muscosa
ATAAATTATTAAATCTAGTCGGGTCTTCCATCATTTGGTTCGGCACTGTTTTGTGTTTTCACATTTCTAGAAAATTCCACATGACATTGTAAAAAAAAAAAAATCGGACTTTTTAGATATCACTAACACCAAACCAATTGGAATTAAAATATTTTGTTTATTGATAAATACATTATTGAAAACATTGACATAAAATATATGGCTGACACACTGTATCACTTGATCACCAAATCCTTATACAATCTCATAATGTTCCCATATCATTGTCTATGCTTCCAAATTGTAGTACAGTAATTTTCAATGTGGGAAAAGCCCAACATGTTTCGAAACTTGTTCATCAGGGGCTGGAGACAAGGCCTGTCCATAGAAAGTATATACAGTATAGGTACACCCACCAAACAAAAAAGAACAGATACTTATGTCCAGATCTTAGAGAAAGTTTCATACCTACAAATAAATAGTAGTCAGAACATGAATTCCTTAGATTGGGACTTTAAACCGGGCCACAAACAGTTTGATAGTAAAAAAGTATTCAAAATGTATTGCACATTAATAATATATAACAAACCGTGTATACACTGCTCCTAAAGCGCCCTTGCCCATTGAAATCAATGGGCAGCGTTGCTTTGCGGGCGCTATTAACCTCTTCATTGGCCCGCCCCTAGCAGCCCAGAAGCGCAGCTAAAACAACGGTAAAGCGTCGCTAAAAATAGCGGCGCTTTACCGCTGACAGGCCCCCTCCCCAGTGCTAAAGTGCCCTAAAGTCAGACCAGGCCAGCAAAGGAAAAGCTAATCTCAAGAAGAGGTTCAGGCAGTGGCGGACACTCCATACGGGGCGCAGGGACCCTGCCCCCCTAATCCATGCGCTCGGCCCCTAATCTACATGCAGGGCGCCAGACATATGGATTCCAATGTTTTGTTTTGTTTTTAAGCACATGATTAGAGCCTGAGGCTCTAATTGGCTTCAAAAAAGGGTGGGCTCGGGGAGCAGAGCACTGCACCCTGAGCCTACCCACTTGTGTGACAATAGCAAAATAATATTCGCTATTGTCTTCCTGCTTCTCCTCCTGGCCAATCAGGAAGCAGGTCTTAAAGAGGAAGTAAACCCTGATGGTTTCAGCAAAAACGGCCCACTTTCAGTTTGAAAAGTTCTCAGGGGGTGTGAACATCTCCACCAACACACCAACACACCCCCTGCCTCTGTCCCCCCTCCCCTAAGAGACGTGTCTGTGCTGATAGATAGGAAGGGGGAGGAGGGAGCAGGGAGAAGGGAGCAGCTACGCTCTGTGAAGTCTCAAAAACAAGCAGAGGGGGGGAGAGCCGACATCAATCAAGCAAAATGACAGAAAAGGGGGTGGATCCAGACTCTATATTCACACCATTGTCAGGATGATGCTGTATAAAAGACTGTAGAACCTCCCACAGGTATTTATCTCAATTTTAACAGAATGGGGGCACTTCTGAGAGGGCTGGGAGGGTTTATAGATATCAGCAGCTCACATAGAATAGATGTAAGCAAAAAAAAGGAAACCCATACTTCTCTTTTAAGTGCCACCACAGAAACCCCTCATGTTTTCTATTCTGTTATATAATGCAAAGTCCACAACACTAAAATAACATGGCAATGCTCTTTTTTTTTTTTTTTTTTACATTACCCTTTCCCATTCTTCTTCAGACGCGGGCGAACGTAGAGGCTTGTTCCGCAGGGAGGCTATTGGATCAGTTCCAGAAAACACTTCAGCACTTGTTTGTTTGAAATCATTAAACTCTACACTCTCCCTGTAAACTTTCATGTTCCTGCGGAGGATAGGGGAGGTTTGCCTTTAGCGATGTGCTGAGAACGCCTTGCTGTATTGACAGCGAACGAACAAAAAAAAAAATTCTAATTACAATTGCTACCAAACGCATTAAAGTGATAAACGAACAGGGTGTCACTCGGCGTTCTATTACGTTGACCTATTTGAAATGCTCTTCAAATACCCTTATTTGATTTGCTTTAAACTCCATCCTGGATTGAGGCCAAGAGCTCGATTTTATGATGTAATTTTATGATCTTGTGTATTTTTTACAGCCCAAGACCTGCCAGTTTTTTTCGCCTGACCTTGAATGCCATCTGATATTTATACACAATTAATATATTCACCTCTACAGCCTACCCCCGGTCCCCGCAGTGCCGCGTCCGCAATGACAGATTAATCCTAAGGGTGTCACAGAGGTACTTCAAATAGCGCGCAACAAAAAAAGAAGCATCATCCAATGGCACGGCGGCCCCATCACGCTTTTTTAATGTCATCACAATGTTCGGATCTAATATCGGGCCGGCGCCATTATGAAAATGATTAGGAGAGACTTAAAAGCACCCCTTTGCTATTAATTCCGCGGCGTGATGTGTTCATAATAGTCCTATAAGGAATTTTAGATTTTATTTTTCCGCCATCATCCTCATTTGATGCTAAATAGACTACCTACAAGATGAGCGAGATCATTTCCGTCTTCCCGAAGACCTCTATAAAGCTGGATGGAGTAGAAGCGTCTGTATTACAAAACACAATTCTAAATTATGCATGGGGAAGATGTAAAATAAATCTGCAAGGACATGCTAATGGCTTATTACTTGTTAGGCATTCTTAAAACATTAGCCAAATATCACGAAATCTGCATTGTATTGTAGCGGTAAACCATTCCGCCATTAAAGAGGCTCTGTCTCCAGGCCATTAGCATAGATCCCAACTGTCCCTGATTTCGAGGGACTGTGCCTGATTTGGAGCAATGTCCCTCTGTCCCTCATTCCTCCTCATTTGTCCCTCATTTTGGTCTGATCTATATAATTGTATATAAAATGCACTTTTTATCTATCAAAAAGTGTTTTCCAGCCCTAAACCTTTCATCTGATTTCTAAATTGCTGCATTCCAAAAGCCAATGTAAAGGAATAGTAGTGGTAAAAAAAGCACTTGTGGGTTTAACCAATTTAGTTTTTTTGTACAATTCCCCTTCAACCGGTTAACGACCGGCTCACGCACTTTTACATCGGCAGAATGGCACGGCTGGACAAAGTGACGTATATACAGTATACATCACTTTGAATTTCCCCCTGCCACAAGCTCCGTGACCGTGCCCGTGGGACCCACAGACTCGGTGTCCGCCGGTGTCCCGTGATCGGGTCACAGAGCTGCAGAACGAGGAGAGGCAAGTGTAAACAAGGCATCTCCCCGTTCTGCCTAGTGACACTGACACTGATCGTCTGCTCCCTCTCATCGGGAGCAGGGATCAGTGACGTTTCAAGGTGACCAAATTTTTAAAATAAAATCCGGGGACATTTTTTTTTTACTAGTAATGACGGCAATCAGCGACTCTCTGCCCGTCACCGCCGCCGCCTACCTCACAGCCTGTCAAGTCTTACTCTCCGGGCCCCGGCTACTACTGGGTGGGGAGCGGAGGAAGATCACTCCACCGGGGAAGGCAAGGAGATAAGCAGGCAGGCGGCTGGCAGGAACTTGAGCCAAGGCAGAAGAACATGCGAGCGAAGCTGAATGGTCATGCACCCGAAACTGAAGAAATATTCCTGCCGCTCCGACCAGCACATGATCATCAGAAAGGGGCACTGATAATGGAAAAAAATACACCCCCCTAAGCTAGTAGGAGCGGCAGAGCAGGGGGGGTTGTAATTCAGATTTTTCTTTTTAATTCTGCGCTGACTGTCTAAGGCTGGCTTCACACTGGGGCGGTGGGTGCGGTGGCAGTTTAGCGCCGCTATTTTTAGCGGCGCTATACCGTCGGAATTGCGGAGGTATTCGGCCGGTAGCGGTGCGGTTTTAACCCCCGCTAGAGGCCGAAAAAGGGTTAATACGACCGGCAATGCGCCCCTGCAGAGGCGCATTGCCGGCGGTATTACGGCGGTTTCCCATTGCTTTCAATGGGAAGGAGCGGTGGAGGAGCGGTAAACACACCGCTCCTCTCACCGCTCCAAAGATGCGGCTAGCAGGACTTTTTTTACCGTCCTGCTAGCGCACCGCTCCAGTGTGAAAGCCCTCGGGCTTTCACACTGGAGAAACAGCAGCCGCTGTTTAGGGACGGTTTGCAGGCGCTATTTTTAGCACAATAGCGCCTGCAAACCGCCCCAGCGTGAAAGGGGCCTTAGAAATTGTCCCAGCCCCTGTTCAAATCCAATCCAGGGACAAAACCGGGGACAGACTTGGTCCGGGGACAGTGTCCTCAATCCAGGGACTGTCCCCGGAAACTGGGGATGTCTGGTCACCCTAACTTAACCCCTTCCTAGCCCCCTACTGGTTAATCCCTTCCCTGCCAGTCACATTTATACAGTAATCAGTGCATTTTTATAGCACTGATCGCTGTATAAATGTGAATGGTCCCAAAATAGCAACAAAAGTGTCCGATGTGTCCGCCACAATGTCGCAGTCACGATAAAAATCGCTGATCGCCGCCATTACTAGTAAAAAAAAATCATTAATAAAAATGCCATAAAACTATCCCCTATTTTGTAGACACTATAACTTTTGCGCAAACCAATCAACAAACGCTTATTGCGGGTTTTTTTTCCAAAAATATGTAGAAGAATACGTATCGGCCTAAACTGAGGAAAAATGTTTTTTTTTATATTTTTTTTGGGTTATTTATTATAGCAAAAAGTAAAAAATATAGCTTTTTTAAAAAAAATTGTCGCTCTATTTTTGTTTACAGCGCAAAAAATAAAAACCGCAGAGGTGATTTTTCATTATTCGGAAATGCAGACTTATCCAAATACCCGAATCACAGTACAAACAAATGCTCCGAATAACGAAACAAAATTTGTCCAAATTTCAAAAATTCGAATTCAAACTGTAAACATATTTCTGAAATCAAAGACTGTGTGTGTTATTAAAGTACCATTTCGAAAATAATGCTGTTTTTGTTAAGCCAAAGGTGATTTAATGAGTCATTGTAATCATTTGATGAAGATCTTTGTTCACTTTGCCGCATTCGAATTGAAAAAAATATATAACATTTTCGATTAGACCGATTCAAAATGTATCGATTTGAATGTTTCGAATTGAAAAAAAATCGGTAAATTAGAAGAAAAAAAGGGAAAAAAAAAAACGAATTCTGAATACGAATCCCGAATACGAAGTGAATAAATCAAGTCAACCAAATTTAACAAAACAAAATAACTAGATTAACAAATCTAAACGAAACGAAACAAAATAAATGTTTTCGTCATGCACATGTCTAGTAAGTATCCTAGCTCTATGCTCAACCTGGGAACTGGTAAGTAATACTTTTCAGATTTTTTTTTCACCAGTGTACTAATCACTCCATTGCCAGGAAAGGGTAGTAGTCTTGAATTTATCTAATGTGTGAGATGAGCTACCAAAAAAGAGTCCTCATTGAGGCACCATCCCAAATGTACATTGCAGAGAAGCCTGGTGGGGTTCCATCTCCTCCACGGGTGACAAATGTACTACAAAACACAGTTAACCCTTTCATGCCTAAGCATTTTTCTGACATGATTTGTTGCTTACAAGTAAAAATACACTCTTTGTTATATTGCAGCCATTTGCTAAAATCATTTAAGTTCATTTATCTCCTCATTAATGTACACACAGCACCCCATATTGACAGAAAAACACAGAATTGTTGACATTTTTGCAGATTTATTAACCACTTCGCGTCCGGGCCATTATTAAAAGACCACCGCATTGCGGCGCTCGATTGCCGGGAGGACGTCCATGGACGTCCTCCTGTTTACTTCCGCGATGCGCGCCCCCGGCGGCGCGCATCGCGGAACAGCTGTGCCCACCGTGTCACGCGGGTGCCGATGCGCGTGCCTGGCGGCCGCGATGTCCGCCGGGTACCTGCGATCGGCTGTCACAGAGGCAGGGACATGGATCTCTGTGTGTAAACACAGAGATCCATGTCCTGTCAGGGAGAGGAGACGGATAGTGTGTCCCTTGTACATAGGGACAACCATCGGTCACCTCCCCCAGTCAGTCCTCTCCCCCCACAGTAAGAATCACCTAGCAGGGAACATATTAACCCATTTATCGCCCCCTAGTGTTAACCCCTTCCCTGACAGTCACATTTATACAGTAATCAATGCATATTTATAGCACTGTTCGCTGTATAAATGTGAATGGTCCCAAAATAGTGTCAAAAGTGTCCGATGTGTCCGCCATAATGTCGCAGTCACAATAAAAATCGCAGATCGCCGCCATTACTAGTAAAAAAAAAAAATTAAAAAAATTCATAATTCTATCCCCTATTTTGTAGAAGCTATAACTTTTGCGCAAATCACTATACGCTTTTTGCGATTTTTTTTACCTAAAATATGTACAAGAATACATATCGGCCTAAACTGAGAAAAAAAATTGTTTTTTTTTTTAAAAAATTGGGATATTTATTATTATTTATTAAAGCAAAAAGTAAAAAATATTGTGTTTTTTTTTAAATTGTCGCTCTTTTTTTGTTTACAGCGCAAAAAATAAAAAAAAACGCAGAAATGATCAAATACCACCAAAAGAAAGCTCTATTTGTGGGAAAAAAGGGACGTAAATTTTGTTTGGGAGCCACGTCGCACGACCGCGCAATTGTCAGTTAAAACGACGCAGTGCCAAATTGTAAAAAGACCTCCGGTCTTTCAGCTGACAAATGGTCCTGGGCTGAAGTGGTTAAACCCTATTTTTTCACATCCTTCTATTCAGCTTTTCTTACAGGGTTTTACTTAACCAATATCACGCTGAACCAAAATAGGCTCATATTCCAAATATTGTACTCCAAGTGTAAATATAGTCGTGCGGCGGTCGGGAAGCGGTTAAGATCCACTCCCATCGGACTTTTTCTGTTGGAATTTCCGACAACCAAAATTTGAGAGCTGGTTCTCCAATTTTCCTACAAGAAAAGTTCTTGTCGGAAATTCCGATCGTCAGTATGCAATTCCGACACGCAAAAAAAACACGCATGCTCAGAATCAAGCAGAAGAGCCAAACTGCCTATTGAACTTCATTGATCTCGGCTCGTCGTACGTCTTGTACGTCACCGTGTTCTTGACGGTCGGAATTTTGTGTGACCGTGTGTATGCAACACAAGTTTGAGCCAACATTCCGTCGTAAAAAAATCCACGGTTTTCTTGTCAGATTTTCCGATCGAGTGTATGCGGCTTAAGAGTATTCATCCCTTATTCCCCGGGTGGAGGACACACTATCCCTGGTGTCACATTGGTCATTACAGCTGTTTTATCTTACTTCCAAAAGTATTCCCTTTAAGAGTGGATCAAAATTTATTCACATTTTGGACTATTTGCCTTTATGGACTTACCGTATTGGTGATTTCACATATCACTGGTCATAGTTATTGGACTTTGCAATTTTTCTACATATAGCACTTTATTTCACATGTTTTCATGCGCTGTATATGTTGCATTTTTGATGGTTTACAGCGCTACATTGTGTTTTTTTATAGTTCCTTAACTTTGTTTGAGTGTTAACTGCTTCTTATATGATTGGTTAGCGCAGTAATTTCACAAACCTTTTCATGCTCTGCAGGGGTCAAGTCCTGGGGAAAAAAGTGTGGGAACTCCCACCCAAGATCCACTCCCCCACCCAAAAAAAAAAAACCTACACTGACGGTAGTGACCTATATACACTGACCTACCTGACCTACACTGACCTACCTACACTGACAGTAGTGACCTATATACACTGACCTACCTGACCTACACTGACCTACCTACACTGACGGTAGTGACCTACATACACTGACCTACCTGACCTACACTGACCTACCTACACTGACCTACCTACACTGACGGTAGTGACCTATATACACTGACCTCACCTACCTACACTGACGGTAGTGACCTATATACACTGACCTCACCTACCTACACTGGCGGTAGTGACCTATATGCACTGACCTACCTGACCTACACTGACCTACCTACACTGACGGTAGTGACCTATATACACTGACACACCTACACTGACGGTAGTGACTAGGGATGAGCTCCGCGTTCGAGTCGAACATAGGTTCGACTCGAACATCGTGTGTTCGATCGTTCGACGAAGATCGAATGTTTTGGGTCGTTCGCGCCAAATTCGAGTGAGGCAAACGGCCCAAAATCCCGGTGCTGTGATTGGCCAAGCATGCACTGTGACCGGCAGCGAGGAGAGCCATAATTGGCCACAGGCAGGATGCGTGTTTAGTACACGCCCCACACTATAAAAGGCCGCCAGCGCGGCGGCCTTGTGTAGTGTGTTCCGGCGTGCAGGGAGAGAGAAGGATAGGCAGGGACAGTGTTAGTGAAATTGTGTGTAGGGAGAGAGAAGGCTAGGTAGGGACGGTGTCAGTGTGATATTCTGCTAAACCCTGTGTGTAGGGAGAGAGAAGAATAGGTAGGGACAGTGTCAGTGAATTCTGCTAAACCTTGTGTGCAGGGAGAGAGAAGGATAGGCAGGGACAGTGTCAGTGATATTTTTGCTAAGCCTCCTGCACAGTATACACCTGAAGCTAGCCCTTATTGCTGTGTTTTCCGTGTGTGTCACACTAACAGGCATCTGCAGCACTTACAGCAGGCGTAGTGTGCTTCCTGCAAAATATACACCTGAAGCTAGCCCTTATTGCTGTGATTTCCTGTTTGAGTAACACAGGCAGGCATCTGCAGCACTTACAGCAGGCATATTGTGCTTCTTGCAAAATATACACCTGAAGCTAGCCCTTATTGCTGTGATTTCCTGTTTGAGTAACACAGGCAGGCATCTGCAGCACTTAAAGCGGGCGTATTGTGCTTCTTGCAAAATATACACCTGAAGCTAGCCCTTATTGCTGTGATTTCCTGTTTGAGTAACACAGGCAGGCATCTGCAGCACTTACAGCAGGCGTATTGTGCTTCTTGCAAAATATACACCTGAAGCTACCCCTTATTGCTGTGATTTACTGTTTGAGTAACACAGGCAGGCATCTGCAGCACTTACAGCAGGCGTAGTGTGCCTCCGGCACATTATACACCTGAAGTTACCCCTTATTTCTCGTAGTTTTTTCTCTTTTGTGTTACACTAACAGGCATCTGCAGCACTTACAGCAGGCGTATTGTGCTTCTTGCAAAACATACACCTGAAGCTAGCCCTTATTGCTGTGATTTCCTGTTTGAGTAACACAGGCAGGCATCTGCAGCACTTACAGCAGGGGTATTGTGCTTCTTGCAAAACATACACCTGAAGCTAGCCCTTATTGCTGGGATTTCCTGTTTGAGTAACACAGGCAGGCATCTGCAGCACTTACAGCGGGCGTATTGTGCTTCTTGCAAAATATACACCTGAAGCTAGCCCTTATTGCTGTGATTTCCTGTTGATTAACACAGGCAGGCATCTGCAGCACTTACAGCAGGCGTAGTGTGCCTCCTGCACATTATACACCTGAAGCTACCCCTTATTGCTCGTAGTTTTTTTTCTTTTGTGTTACACTTACAGGCATCTGCAGCACTTACAGCAGGCGTATTGTGCTTCTTGCAAAATATACACCTGAAGCTAGCCCTTATTGCTGTGATTTCCTGTTGAGTAACACAGGCAGGCATCTGCAGCACTTACAGCAGGCTTATTGTGCTTCTTGCAAAATATACACCTGAAGCTAGCCCTTATTGCTGTGATTTCCTTTTGAGTAACACAGGCAGGCATCTGCAGCACTTACAGCGGGAGTAGTGTGCCTCCTGCACATTATACACCTGAAGCTTCCCCTTATTGCTGGTTTTCCCATTTCCCTGCAGGCCTTTAGAATGTCTGGAAGGCAAACAAGGAGAGGCAGACAGTCAGGAGCCAATAAAAGAGGGCAAGCAGGCTCTGTTTCTAAAGACAACAGTGCTGGTCGTGGACGCGGTGCATCGTCATCAGCACGTGGCCATGGGACACGCTTGTCCTTATTTTCGGCAGCTGGACTTGTTGAGCCGCATCATGCCGAAGACTTGGTAGAGTGGATGACCAAGCCCTCCTCATCCTCCTCATCCTCTCTTACCCAGGCTCAGGGTACTGGCAAAGCAGCTGCCAAAGCGTCCTCTTCCCTTGTATCTATGTCATCATCAGTCACTCCTTCCCTAGACCCACCGTGTCCTCCTGAGGAGTCCCCCGAACCGTTTGAGCACAGTGTTGGGTACATGCTCCAGGAGGATGCCCAGCGTTTCGAAGGGTCCGATGATGATACCCAGCTAGAGGAAGGCAGTAGCGTGAGAGCAGAGAGAGGGGATGCTCAAGAAGGACAGAAATCTGGCAGTCATGTTCCAGCAGCTGCAGCATACTGCCAGATTGGCTCCAGTGATGAGGAGGGAGGGAATGATGAGGTCACTGACTCCACGTGGGTGCCTGATAGGAGAGAGGAGGAGGAGGAGGATGAGGAGGAGGCACATCTCCAACGAGGCAGGATGCGCTCGTGGGGCCAGCGTAAGGGCAGCACAACGACTGAATCACACCGCAGAGCTCCGCCTGTGCAGGGCGCTGCCTCTGCCCGTTATTCCAAAAGTTCTTTGGTGTGGGCCTTTTTTGAGTCGAGTGCATCAGATCGCACCGCTGCTGTTTGCAACATATGTCTCAAGCGTATCTCAGGTGGCCAAAACATCAGCAGCTTGGGCACCACATGCTTGACCAGACATATGTTGACCTGCCATGCAGCTCGTTGGCAAGCCGATCTTAAAGACCCACACCAAAGAACAAAGCGGACCTCTCCTTGCTTCGCATCAGCTGGGATCTCAAACCCCACTATACCTTCAGTCCTCTCTGAAACCTGCTCTGAGAGGAATGAAGGTGTAGAATTAGGTGTGTCACAGCCAAGTACTTGCGGGCACTCTGCTAGCAGTACAACGACGTCCGATTCTAGCAGGCAAATTTCCCTGCCCCAGCTGCTGGACCGTCGAAAGAAGTTCACTCCCAGCCATCCACATGCCCAGCGGTTGAATGCTAGCTTGGCTAAATTGCTAGCACTTCAACTGCTGCCTTTTCCGTTGGTAGACTCGGTCCCCTTCCGTGAGTTTGTGCAATGTGCGGTTCCTCAGTGGCAGGTTCCCAAACGCCACTTTTTCTCATGGAAGGCGATTCCGGCTCTCTACCGGCATGTGGAAGGCAATGTCCATGCCTCGCTGGACAGGGCGGTCAGCGGTAAGGTGCATATTACCGCTGACTCATGGTCCAGCAGGCATGGACAGGGGCGTTACCTTTCTTTCACAGCCCATTGGGTCACTCTTTTGGCAGCTGGGAAGGATGCAGGACAAGGTGCAGTAGTGTTGGAGGTTGTTCCGCCGCCACGCCTCCAAAATGCTACTACTAGTTGTGACACGCCTCTCTCCTCCACCCCCTCCTCTTCTTCTTCCTCCATGGCCTCTTCCTGTGGTTTGTCCTCGGAACCAGCGCATGTTGAGGGCATGTGGCCTGGTACGGTTCAGGAGGGAGGGGGGGCCGCTCTCTCGTCCCCCCCTTTTCCCCTGCGGCCGGCCAGGTTGCGTGCTCGGATAAGGGGTCTGGTATGGATTTTTAGGGGACTCCACGCCATTTTTTTTTTAAATTTGGGGTGGAGTTCCCCTTAAAATCCATGCCAGATCTGAAGGGCCTGGAATGGATATTTGGGGGAACCCCACGTCAATTTTTCTTTTAATTTGCGGCGGGGTTCCCCTTAATATCCATTCCAGACCTGAAGGGCCTGGTAATTGAATTCTGGGGAACCCCCACGCTTTTTTTTTTTTTTTTTATCAATGACTTTTGTATGTATTGCCGGGATCCGACAATTCATTAATAGCCGTGAGTGAGTTTTAAATGACTTTTTTTCCTTCAAAAATGACACTTTGTGCAGGGACAGTTCTAAGCACGGGAAACATGCGCCACTTCACATGCATATCATACACACCCCCCAGGTACGAAATTTAAAGGAATATTTCACTTTTATTTTTTCATTTTAAGCATTATTAAAATCACTGCTCCCGTAAAAACGTCTATTTTTTAAACCTTTTTTTGCATTGATACATGTCCCCTGGGGCAGGACCCGGGTCCCCAAACACTTTTTAGGACAATAACTTGCATATTAGACTTTATAATTAACACTTTAGATTTTGAACGTTCGAGTCCATTGTATTTAATAGGGTTCTAAAGTTTACACGAACATTTTGTCTGTTCGCAGGTTCTGGTGCGAACCGAACAGGGGGGTGTTCGGCTCATCCCTGATGCTGAGTGACTGTATGGTTATGTTGACTGACTATCCTCCTCCTCCTAAATGATCCGATTTCTGATGATAGCTTGGAAGAACATTTTTGTTTCTGGGTGCCGCCACCAGTGGCTAAGGCCCAATTTTTCAGCCCCTGTTTAACAGGGGCATATAATTACAATTTTTTATGCAATGCTTTGCAGCAGGGCTCATTCCTGCACTCCAACTAGAGTATCTGGGAGAGGTTGCAGTGTCGTGGCACCAGCACCAGTGCCTAAGGCCCAATTTTTCAGCCCCTGTTTAACAGGGGTGTGTAATTACAATTTTTGATGCAATACTTTGCAACAGGGCTCATTGCTGTGCTCCAAGTACAGTATCTGTGAGGGGTTGCAGTGTTGTGGCACCAGTGCCTAAGGCCCAATTTTTCTGCCCCTGTTCAACAGGGGCGTGTAATTACAATTTTTGATGCAATACTTTGCAACAGGGCTCATTGCTGTGCTCCAAGTACAGTATCTGTGAGGGATTGCAGTGTTTTGGCACCAGTGCCTAAGGCCCAATTTTTCTGCCCCTGTTCAATAGGGGCATGTAATTACAATTCTTGATCTAATAATTCACAGCAGGACCCATTCCTGCGCCCACCAAGAGTAACTGTGAGGCCTTACAGTGTTGTGGCAACACCACCACCAAAGGCCCAATTTTTCTGCCCCTCTTCAACAGGGGCATGCAATTACAATTCTTGATCTAATAATTTACAGTAGGGCCCATTCATGCGCCCACCAAGAATAACTGTGAGGGCTGACAGTGTTGTAGCACCAGCACCACCACCAAAGGCCCAATTTTTCCTACCACTGTTCAACAATGGCATGTAAATACAATTCCGGATATAATAGTTCACAGCAGGGCGTTCCAGCACCCACCAAGAGTAACTGTGAGGGCTTACAGTGTTGTGGCAACACCGACACCTAAGGGGCAAATTTTTGCAGAGTATATACGGCAGGCCCCTACTTTCAAACATCCAACTTACAAACGCTATGCCATTTTTCTCAAAGATTTTCATCCATATTACCGGGACCAGACATTACATTAAAGCCGCAAGCAGTTTTAAATTGCTTTTTTTCCTTTCGAAAATTACATTTTGTGCAGGGACAGTTCTAAACACGGGAAACACGTGCCACTTCACAGGCATACTTTGGACACCCCCCAGGTACGATATTTAAAGGAATATTTGATGTTTTTTTTTTCACTTTATGCATCATTAAAATGACTGCTCCCGAAAAACGGCCGTTTTTAAAACTTTGTTTTGCATTGATACATGTCCCCTGGTGCAGAACCCGGGTTCCCAAACCCTTTTTAGGACAATAACATGCATATTAGTCGTTATAATTAGCACTTTAGATTTCGAACATTCGCATCCATTGTATTTAATAGGGTTCTAACGTTCGTGCGAACTTTTGGTCCGTTCGCGGGTTCTGGTGCGAACCGAACCCGGGGGTGTTCGGCTCATCCCTAGTGTGTACGAGGCTTGAAAGTATACATCAGGAAAGATCTAGTTGCACTATTATCATGACAGTTTCTCTTTAATAGTCAGCCCTGTATTGTGCTCCTCTATTCTGAAGGACGGATGGGCTGAGTTGTACACGTTGGATCCTGATGAGACATAAACCTAATGAATGCGGATTAGACAGGTGAGTCTCCAACGTCCAGTAGAATTTCTATTTCCCATTATTAGACAAATGTCAGAAGGAGCCCTGTACATTTACTTGGAGAAATATGCACAACCACTGCGGTCTGACCTATTAAATATGCAAAATATATCTTAGTTGGATTAAAGGCAGATCACGTCCTGGAAGACGACTTGTCTCTTAAGCCGAGCTGCATCGTCTTTTCTCTGGAATTGAACATTTTCATCATGTCTGAGCATGTATAATGTATTATGATGCTCTTGATTCATGTTCGGATCAGAGGATGTCACACTTCTAAAACCCAATATGTTGTCTCTAAAACAAACTGTGTTTTATCTCCAGCAGGAATAATTAAATGTCAGGTTAGAAAAAACAGACCGAGGGAGGAAAATAGGGACCGGTGAGGGCCCACCGACACCAACGCGTTCTCCTGGGGTGCAACGCTTACGTCTTACTGCAGGAAACTGCGGAGAACCAATTATTTTCTTGACAACTGTTACTGAACTGCCAGGTACCAGTAACTGGCTTGCATGTTTCCTGGCTTTTATGTACAATACTGGACCCTAACCACTTGCCACCCGCCTAACTGTAAATATACGTCATGACTTTGATGTTAAATATCAAAGTTATGGCTGTCGCTAGCTGCCATAACCCCCCCCCCCCCGGTATCTTTTTTTTTGTTAGGCGGCCGGCTTTCAGATAAAAGTGATTCTGGTGGTGGATTCACCACGGGATCACTTTTATAGGCAGCGGGAAATGTCCCCCCTGCCTCCCATCATTTACCGGTTGTTGTTTCTGGGTTTACCGGAGCCGTTGGTAAACCAGGAAGTGATGCGGTCCTGCAGATGGCTGGGCAGGAAGTCATGTGAGGGCAAGATGGCCCTCACTTGGCTCTTTGCCCTTGGACGTCACTTCCCGTTCTCAGGCAGATAGACAAGATTTATTTTTTCTTCTTAAAGTCAAAATTACTTTTTTTTGCTTTTAAACGTAAATGAGAGATCTGGGGTCTTTTTGACCCCAGATCTCTCAATAAAGTGGTGTGAAACATGTCAGCTTTTCATTGATCCTGTGCCTCTGATGTCTTTGTACCAGAAGAATATTTAAACCAGGGCTTGACAAATTTGCTCGGAATCTAGAAAGTTAGGAGCCAGGAACGTGCCCCGTCCCGCCGAGCTCGCGTGCAGAAGCTAACGCATACGTGAGTAGCGCCCGCATATGAAAGCGGTGTTTAAACCACACATGTGAGGTATCGCCGCGATTTCTAGAGCGAGAGAAATAATTCTAGCCCTAGATCTCCCCTGTAACTCAAAACATGCAACCTGTAGGATTTTTTAAGCGTCGCCTATGGAGATTTTAAAGGGTAAAAGTTTGTCGCCATTCCACGAGCGGACGCGATTTTGAAGCGTGACATGTTGGGTATCAATTTACTCGGCGTAACATTATCTTTCACAATATAAAAAAAAATTGGGCTAACTTTACTGTTGTCTTATTTTCTAATTAAAAAAGTGTATTTTTTCCCCAAAAATTGCGCTTGTAAGACCGCTGCGCAAATACGTTGTGACAGAAAGTATTGCAACGACCGCCATTTTATTCTCTAGGGTGTTAGAATAAAAAAATATATATATAATGTTTGGGGGTTCTAAGTAAAGGGAAGGAGACGGGCGGGCTGTGAAAACAGGCAGGCTCCATTAGCATTGCTGGTTGTCTTGTCATACTAACGGCCACCACAGGAGGGCGCCAGATAGGACTGCAGAAGGCCGCAAAGCCGCGGCCTCAATTACCTGCCGGCACCGCCCAATGCGATCGCGCCGGGGGGGGGGGGCTTGCGCATAGAGACAGGATACCCCAGCTGTGCCGCCCCAGGCACCAGCTCGCTAATTCTAGTCGCAAATGCGACCTGGCGCCAGGGGTTTGTCGAACCCTGTTTTAAACCATCTTCAATAAACGTGTCCAGTCTTTTTTAAATTCATTCCTACATGCAGAGCCAAATAACCCCTAACTCTTAAAAAATTAAATAAGTAAAAATAATAATAATAATAATAAAAAAAGAATAAATAAACACCCTAACCATAACAAAAAATACATAAATATTTTTATTATTAGTAGTATCATTATTATTATAATTATTATTATTATTATTATTATTATTATTAATAAGAATTCATTATTCTTATTAATAATATTTTTATACATTTTATTTTTATTTATTATTTATGATGACTTTTAGTTATTTGTGTATTTATTTAACATTTATTTATTCATATATTATTGCAAATTTTTTTGTACATCTTTTCATTTGAGTAGAAAATCGCACAAAAAACACGCAAATTGCATTGCATTCATTTCCATGGAAATAAAAGCACACTAAAATGTGCAAATCTGCCCAATTTGAGCTACAAAAAAGCTCCAGAGCTTTTTTGAGCTTCAGGCGACTTGGAGTGGAGATGTGAACCGTCTCCATAGAGAATAATAGATTTTTTTTCATCCTCCAGCGTGTGAATGGGGCCTTAATGTTAGTTTTCATTTTATAAACTTTAAAGCGGTAGTTAACACCACTTGCTGACTTGTACCTACAGGTAGGCTTATAATAAAGCTTGACTAAGGCTCACGCCGAAACGCGTCAGTCGTTTGCTTTGTAATGTTTATATGCAGCCAATAAATTTTGGTAACAAGGACTTTGGAGTTGCCGACTCTTCTCTCTTATATATTATAATAAAGCTTACCTGAAGGTACAAGCAATATCTCCTGAATGTGCACCGTGCATGCGCACTGCACTCTGAAGGAATGGCATGCTGTGCCGCGATCGTGGCTCCCTTGCGCATGCGCTGGAGTGACATCATTGTGGCTCGGCCATTCAAAGAGCCTGAACCCCGAACCCGGAAGGAAGAGCGGGTGAAGATGGAAGCCCTGGTGACAGCGCCCTTCTGGAGAGCTTCATTTTAAGGTGATGCATACTAGCATGTTTTGCTATTTCCTAGCAGGGGGAAAGTTGTACTTTTTTTTTTTTTTGGAAAGTTTATAACCGCTTTAAAAAAAGCCGTAAGTGGAAACCAAGAAGTTTAACAATTAGCAAGGTTGTCAGTGAAATAAGTGTTGGCCTTCTAGGTGACTTGGAATAATGTGAGACTTTTTTCAGCCATTTGCAGGGTTTTGATTATTTGCATATCTAATTCTCACATCGCTACTTAGTCCATGGCACCATTCATATTTCTTCTCTCTGATGATTTTCATTCTTTCCAAAGTGTTTCTAGATTGTGTTAATTGAGGGGGGGGGGGGATCTGTGAATTACACCATTTTCAGCAATTAGGAAGACTGTGATCCCTGAGTAAAGCGCAATAGTGGCGAGATAAGAACTCTGTCTATAGAAATGTATTTCTTACAATAATCAACTAGCCTTATGGAAGTGTCCATAGACATTTATATTAATTGTTTTATTATTAGTATTTTACTAGACAAATAGATCTTCTGATGCAGGAAAGCGATAAAATCAATGTGTTATGAAGCAGAATACCTTACATCCATATACAGCTCTGCTGCAGTGGCACAAGTAGAGTCAGTCTAAGGCAGGGGGTCTCAAACTGGCGACCCTCCAGCTGTTTCGAAACTACAAATCCCATCATGCCTCTGCCTGTGGGAGTCGTGCTTGTAACTGTCAGCCTTGCAATGCCTCATGGGACTTGTAGCTTTGCAACAGCTGGAGGGCCGCCAGTTTGAGACCCCCTGGTATAAGGGTTCATGTTCAAACAAATGGCCCCTGCCCCCACCTATAACTGTAAGGTGACCAGATTTTTCAAATGAAATCCGGGGACATATATATATATATATATATATATATATAATTTTATTGGCAAATGGTAAACTATTATATAAGCATATGTTCCTCAAATTATATATGCAGTGTATGTGGTATGTGTTTATGTAATGATTGTATGATATATACATTATTTCTGGAAATCATTTCATGCCAATCCCATAGCATTATTATTCCAGCCCAACCGCATAACGTCATTATTTTCTTGTTCATAAAAAAACATGCATTTTAAAGCACATTTGAAGAGTGTATTATACTCACCAGTGCTCATCAGCACAACCTCATCAGTGCCCATCAGCTCAGCCTTATCAGTACCACCTCATCAGTGCTGCCTCATCAGTGCCCGTCAGTGCAAACTCTCAGTGCCACCTCATCAGTGGCCATCAGTGCCGCCTCATCAGTGTCCATCAGTGCCACCTCATGAATGCCCATCAGTGCCACCTCATCAGTGCTGCCTCATGAGTGCCCATCAGTGCAGTCTATCAGTGCCCATCAGTGCCACCTCATCATTGCTGCCTCATGAGTGCCCATCAGTGCAGCCTATCAGTGTTCATTTGTGCCACCTCATGAGTGCCCATCAGTGCCATCTCATCAGTGCAGCCTATCAGTGCTGCCTCATCGGTGCCCATCAGTGCCACCACATCAATGCCCATCAGTGCGGCCTCATCAGTGCCCATCAGTCCCGCTTCATGAGTGCACATCAGTGCCACCTTATCAGTGCCCATAAGTGCAGCCTATCAGTGCCGCCTCATGAATGCCCATCAGTGCCACCTCATCAGTGCTGCCTCATGTGTGCCCATCAGTGCTGCCTCATGAGTGCCCATCAGTGCTGCCTCATCAGTGCCCATTAGTGCAACCTATCAGTGTCCATCAGTGAAGGAGAAAAAATATAACACAAACTCACCTCCTCCGTGTAGCTCCATTAATTTTCAATGCAATTCCGCCCCTCTGGACTACATTACCCATAATGGTCTTGTCCATGCAGAGCAGTGTGCACAATTTCCCGCCGTTTGTACTTAAAAACTGTGCTCCTACAGTTAACAAAGAAACCCACGTGTAGTGGGATTGGCGCCTAAGAATTCGTGAGCGCTGTTCCGACCAGGCTCACGCACACATTGCCCGCTTCTACCATTTGCGCAAATCCTTCTTCAGCATTGTTCAGAGAATAATGCTTAGCCATATTATACTAACGTTCCTATGGAAGCGAGGCCATCTGCAGGGTGATGTGGTGATCAGACACATAGAAAGACACATGCGCCGTAAACATCGGTGCATTCTTTTTGGCAAATATCTCCTAAACCGTGTAGGTTTAGGAGATATTGCAAACACCTACAGGTAAGCCTTAATCTAGGCTTACCTGTAGGTAAAACTTGTCAGAGAGGGTTTACTTCCATTTTAACAAGCCCTTTCACTGTAAACACCAAAAGACCAATATCATGGACTAGAAAAATGCCTCACATTGATCGATGATTGGATGACTTAGTGCTCCCTCAAACTCAATGGATCCAAAACAGAACTGCTTCTTCTCCATGCAAACCGAAAGACAAAAGCTAAGACTTCATGGACACCACCCACCATCCTTGGACAGACCATCACCCCGATCACCAAAGTCAAAAGTCTCAGAGTAATTTTTGACTTGATGGATGCACAAATAGGATCAGTAGTCAGCGGATCTCACCACCTTCTCCGCCTTCTCCGCCTTCTGCATAGACTCATCCCCTTCATCCCAGGACAGGAGATAGCAGTAGTAGTTGGAAAAATCATCAATTCCCGACTGGACTACGCAAACTCCCTCTACATAGGACTACCTAAATACCAGATGGCGCATCTACAAGTCGTCCAGAACACGGCAGCCAGACTGGTAAAGGGAAAAAAAACCTGGGAATCCATCACCCCATCCCTGAGAACCCTTCATTGGCTAACCAAAAAGGATCGGGTCACTTTCAAGACCCTCTGCCTCACCCACAAATGCACACAAGGAAACGCTCCTCAATATTTATGCGAGAAAATAAAACACTACTCACCCAATCACATTCTCCGATCAACTAACCAAAACCTCCTCCACATCCCCAAGTCCCGCTACAAATCGAAGGGAGAACGAAGATTTGCAGTCTAAGGACCACAGCTTTGGAACGCTCTACCCACAAACATCCGCATGGAAGAAAACCATTGGGCTTTCCGGAAAAAACTTAAGACCCACCTCTTCTGAAGGATCAGGACGACACTGAATGGAAAAAGCACCTTGAGCCGATTTAGTTCGCATTTGTAGCGCTATACAAGTTATTCACTCATTCACTCACCTAAACTCAATCATCCGGTTAAGTGTCCATATCGGTAGCTGTCATGGTCAGGTCTCCACATACATTTGGAGATATAGTGTATCACATCCATAACTTTAGTCGATTGCTTTCCAAATCTTTAATATACAGCCTGATTTCTATTTTTACATGGGAAGCATTGGCTGCACATCTTTTCTTTTTTACTTTAAAATATCATGTGAATGGAAAAACACAGTGTGACACAAAAATAATACCCTAGTTCACCCATCTTTAGATTTTCTCTTTTTCCCATCATAACAACATATATTTTCAACAGAAGCTTTTAAGATTACTTCTCTTATTCAGAGGTCAAAAGACATCTTTACTTTTCAAAGTAAGAAAAAAATGTATATAGATAGTGATAATAAAAGTGCTACCTATCAATAAAATACATGTTCTTATCTGCAAATCCTATAAAAAGAGGAACGAACATGTTCAGAGATGTTTTTATAAGCATTGCAAACTTTACAGTCACCTCCCAACTTTTCAGAGACATTTTGTAAAAGGAAAAAGCTTCATTTAAATCATTTCAGAAAGTCTGTTTTATATTTTGTGTTAGGCCCCTTTCACACTGAGGCGTATTTCAGGCCTTTTAGCGCTAAAAATAGCGCATAAATAACGCCTGAAATAATCCTGCCCCAGCATTCTCAATGTGAAAGCCCGAGGGCTTTCACACTGAGGCGATGCGCTGGCGGGAGGAAAAAAAATCTCCTGCAACCAGCATCTTTGGAGCGGTGAAAGGAGCGGTGTGTATACCACTCCTTTACCGCTCCTTCCCATTGAAATCAATGGGAAACCACGGCTATACCGCCCGCAAACCGCTGCTGTAGCAGCGGTTTGCGGGCGGTTTTAACCCTTTCTTGGCTGCTAACGGGGGTTAAAACCGCACCGCTAGCGGCCGAATATCGCGGCAAAAACAACGGTATAGCGGCGATAAAAATAGCGCCGCTATACCGCCAGCGCACCTCCCCGCCCCAGTGTGAAAGGGGCCTTAGCCTGAGATAATGAACTCAGTAATAATGAGGATGACAAACATGCATCCCATCTTGTGAGTCCACCACACTCATTATCTTTAATGGTAAACAAGAACCGAGCAAGTGGACCTTTTTCTGACTCCACTCTCCTACATTCAGTAAAGTGGCCTCTTCCACTTCTGCCTTTACTGAGAGCTTCCAGGACCTTGCGTCACGTGACGCTCCCGCATCATGTGACACTGCTTCCCTCTAATGATTGGATTGAGCGGCGCAAGTCTTCTACATTGCATGACGCACAGCGCTTATGCATCATGAACGTCATGTGATTCTGTGCCTCCCTCCCCCTTCCCTTTAAATGCGGCCAGCTTTCACTATAGTCCTGTCTTAACTTTAGACGGCAGGTATACTCCAGGCTGGTAAAAAGTCCTTCTGCGTCAGCATTAAGGTATGTTGAGCTGCTAGCTATGGGTTCAAAATAAGGGGGGGGGGGGATTTTTCCCATTCCTCTCAAACGGAAGTTAATTTTAACTTGAAGCTATACATAACCATATGTTATCTTTTATACAGATCGCAAGGCTAGTTAAACTGTAGCCTGCTTGACACTATAGAGGAGTACAGGAACATAGAGATTCAGTGCTGGTGCTCTATGTGCAACCTCCTCTCCTTGGATGCCATAGCACACTGGAACACTGCCCTTTTTTCTTCCTTCCCTTTTTTTCTTTTATAATTTTTACATTTTTAGCTATATAATTTGCTGTTGTTTTACATTTGAAACTAGCATGTCAATATTAATTGTGAATATAATTACATTATGCAGGAGTGTGTCATTTGGCTGCCGTATCCATGTCCTGGTGATGCTTTGGGATTTTTTTGGGAGGTGGGGGAGTCCATCGTGCTCTTGCGCCTTTGGGCGCTTGAGACACTTCCGTGCCGTTGTCCTTGGGAGTCTGTCGGTCTGGTTACGAATCTGCACAATGACATGTTAGGGTATGTGTGCTCTCTTGTATCATTTAATGCTTTATCTCTCTAGGCCAATTCATACAGACAATTAATATGTAAATATGTGTTGTTGTTCAATTTGATATTATTTGTCTTATGCAGTGTGATCCCGTCTGGATTTTAGCCCCTGATGAAGGGACGAACACTGTCCCGAAACGCGTTGGGCCTTCCGGACCTCACGTTGGGATCTTTGCACCTTCGCATCATCAATGGTTTTAAATTGTATCATTGTATATTTGTATAATTTATAATAAACTTTTAACATATCTACTTCATGTTGCCCTTAAAGTCCCATCCTTGGGGGGGTTTTCCTTTCTTTGATTCCATTTTAGGGATGTTTGAAACTCACTAGGTCTAATTTGATGTTCATAACCACTTTTTTTTTACTGTGCCAAAGGTCCATCAAACCTACATTTAGTTTCATCTCTTTTAAGTGGATCTCCTTTTCAATTCTCTTATTTAGGAAAGGCAGGGAAAATACCCAGGGAAGCACCAAACAGTCACCTGTTACTTCTCCCTCTCCCTTAACGAGAGGTAGGCCACTATTTTAGAGATAAGGCCTTCATCGCTGCATCACTCACTCCTCTAGAGAAAAGTAAACTGCCTAGTGTATTTTCTCCAACACACAAATGTTATCCTATGTGACTTTGTGCTGTACCTTCCTGTTAAGGCAAGCGATGTATGTTGCTTGATGCACAGGGGTAGGGGACAGGATGCAAGAGCGGAGAAGGATGAAGGAAAGGAGAAGTAAGGAGAAGAGGAGACACTGAACATGAGTTGGAGAGAAAAGGAAAATAAATATACTGTAAGGATTAGGTGAAAGAGGTGAGGAAGAGAAGAAGAAGAGGAGAGGAAAAATAAGGTAAGAAAGAGAGAAAAGGAGAGGAGTGGAGAGGAGAGGTGAGGAGAAAAAAAGAAACGGTGGTGGTGAGGAGAAGATGAAAGAAGAGGAGGGGCGAGGCAAGGAAAAGAGGAGTGAAAAGAAAAGGAAAGTTGAAGAGCATACACAGGAAAGGTGGGGAGGAAGGGAGGAGAGGAAAAAACAGGAATGGCGAGGAATAGAAAAGAGAAGAGGAGAGGAAAGAAGAGGAGAGGTGAGGCGGAGAGGAGAAGATACAGGAAAGTGGAGGAGGAGGAAAGGAAAGAAGAAAGGAGAACCCAGGAGGAGAATAGTGGCAGAGAGGAAACAGGAATGGCAATGAGAACGGGAGAGAAGACGAGAGATGAGGAGAAGAGGAGAGAAGAACAGAGTTGAGTAGGAGAGGAGAAGACACGGGCAAGTTGAGGAGGAGGAGAGGTGAGAAGAAAGTAGAGCTCAGGAGGAGAGTAGTGGAAGAGAAAAAAACAGGAATGGCAAGGAGGAGAGGAGGAGAGAAAGAAAGAGGAGAGGTGTAGAGAAGAGGAGAAGACACAGAAAAGCAGAGGAGAAGGAGAGGAGAGAAGGAAAGATAGCTCAGGAGGAGAGTAGTGGAAGAGAAAAAACAGGAATGGTGTGGAGGAGAGGAGGAGAGAAAAAAACAGAAGAGGTGTAGAGGAGGGCAGAAGACACAGGAAAGAAGAGGAGAAGGAGAGGAAAGAAGAAAGGAGCTCAGGAGTAGACATGTGCAATTCGTTTAGTTACAAATTCGTTATTCGTCAAAATTCGTTATATTCGTTGATTCGTAAACATACGAATAAATGAACGGTTTGATAAAATTACAAACGAACAACGATTTATCGAAAAGAACGAATATGGGAAACAACGAAAATACGAATTTAGTAAATTTGAAACAGCCAAAATACGAAAAACATAAAATAACGAAAATACCGAACAAAGATCAAAAAATAACGAAAATCAAAATGAACGAAAACGCAAATCTACGAATATTCGGAAAACGTAAAACAAAACAACGAAAATAACGAACAAAGATCCATATTAACGAAAATCAAAATGAACGAAAAGAAAATTACGAATCTTCGGAAAACGGAAATCAAAACAACGTAAATTCGAAAAAACTTAAATTCTATTTAGTTAGTTCTGAATTAGTTCTGGACGTTGGCCAATGGCCAATAAGCTTGTCCCTTCCCCTGAAGAGGTTGTCTCTTCTCCCAATGAGCTTGTTTCTTATTCCCTTGTGTGTTTTTCTGTGTTAGACTGCGTTAGACTGCAGTGCATTCCATCCACAGTCCAGATAGGTTGTGGTTGGGTAGGTTGCACTGTTCTGTGGGATTTGTGAGTAAAGTTGTGACTTGTGAGAGAGAAATTCTTTGTTTCTTAAGCATACTCTGTCTAGATTCTAATTTCTATATTTGTATTTTGTAATATCTCTGACACATTTTTGTTTTCTCCTATTCTGACACATTATGTAAAATTACGAATTATGCCCCGATTACTAATCTACGAAAACAATGTTACGAAAGTACGAATAAATCAGCCGGTCAATCTCACGAAAGTACGAATTACAAAATTACGACGAGTAGTGTCTTGAATAAAAACTGAAAAAGTACGAATGTAATTAAATCTACAAAAGTACAATTTTCCAATCAACGGAAATTGGACAGGAAAATACGAATCATTGCAAATCAATGAAAATATAGTTCTTACGAAAATACGAACGCGGCCGAATATAAAATATAACGTAAACACGAATTTCGAATCAACGAAAATTAGACTAACGGAAAAACTAATCAACAGAAAAATAACCCTTACGGAAATACGAAAGAGTCCGAATACGATAACCCACGTCTTACGAAATTACGAATCGTTACGAATTAAAGGAAACGCACAGAAACTAAACCAAACTAAACAAATTTTTATGTTGTGCACATGTTTACTCAGGAGAAGAGTAGTGGAATTGCAAAAACAGGAACGGTGAGGAGGACGGGAGAGAAGACGATAGACATGGAGAAGAGGAGAGGATAGAAGAGGAGAGGTGATAAGTTGAGGAAAAGACACAGGAAAGGTGAGGACTAGGAGAAGAAAGGAGAGCTGAGGAGGTTAGGAGAGATGAGAAGGAGAATAGAGGAAAGACGAGGAGGGGTGAGGAGAGAGAAGAATAAAAAAGAGAGGTAGGATGTGGAGAGGAGAAAAGAAAGAAAATACTGGAGAGGTGAAAAGGAGAGGAAACTTAAGGCTAGACTAAAATAATGAAGACAAAATAAGTCAAATGCGAGTTACAGTAGGTTAGAACAGGACCTGAATTTTCTAACTAGAGTCTGTAGAAACAAAACTTTTGGTGCCCTTATGCCTTACATACGGTCGGAATTTCCGATGAAAAAAGTCTGCAGTTTTTTCATCGGAAATTCCGACCGTGTGTGTGCCCCATCGGACTTAATTCCGAGGAATTTCGTCTGAGTTTAGATAGAGAACATGTTTACTCCGATGGAATTCTGTCGGAATTCCGATGTGCCTTTGGCCGGACAATAGTCCGACCGTGTGTACAAGGCATTAGTAACAACCTTCTGATATGATCACTCCTTTTACGTAAAACATTTCTATGTTTTCTGAATCCTGCCATGACTTCCTGTATAGAAGATGACTGTTTGTAACAATAATGGAAAATATACATATAGGGAAGAAAACCCTCTTCTTTTTCTATACCGCCTATGGGCTCGTGCCAAGTGTACCTAAATGTAAATTCGGCCCTGGATGTTTCCCATGGTTTTCAGCTGTACAAATGATGATTTCAAGTACCGTATATACTCGAGTATAAGCTGAGTTTTTCAGCCCTTTTTTTAGGGCTGAAAGTACACCCCTCGGCTTATACTCGAGTCAGTGTACCTGAAATTGTTCTTATACTGCGGCCGGCGTCCATTGTTTAAATATCGCGGCTTTCTCCTTGTCCCTTCCGTGATAGGCGTTTCCAGCAAACACTGTGTTGAGTGTTCCGCCTATAACGGAGATCCTCTCATTCTCGAACTCCGTTTCCCAGCAGACACTGTGTTCAGTGTTCCGCCTATCATGGACGTTCTCTTGTTCGAGGATGAAAAGACGTCCGTGATTGGCGGAACACTGAACACAGTGCCTGCTGGGAAACGGAGTCCGAGAATGAGAGGATCTCCGTGATAGGCGGCACACTCAACACAGTGTTTGCTGGAAACGCCTATCACGGAAGGGACCAGGAGAAAAGCGCGATATTTAAACAATGGACGCCGGCCGCAGTATAAGAAGATTTTCAGGTACACTCGGGCACAGGGAGGCTGCAATGGACACAGTGAGGTTGGGCACAGTAAGCTGGCAATGGGCACAGTAAGGTGGCACAGTGAGGTGGCAATGGGCACAGTGAGGTGGCACAGTAAGCTGGCAATAGGCACAGTAAGGTGGCACAGTGAGGTGGCAATGGACACAATGAGGTGGCACAGTGAGGTGGCAATGGGCACAGTAAGGTTGGGCAATTGGCACAGTGAGGTGGCAATGGGCACATTTCCCCCCCAGGCTTATACTCGAGTCAATACGTTTTCCCAGTTTATTGAGGTAAAATTAGGTACCTCGGCTTATACTCTGGTTGGCTTATACTCGAGTATATACAGTAGTAGTATTTCTAGTAGCAGTATAAAATTCTGTAATTTGGGAGTTTTCCTTTAATCCAGTAAGTCTATTTCCTCTCTGTAATTTATACTAAAAGAATCAATTATGTTGACGATAAACTATAATAATGCAAAATAATTAATGCAAGGTTATTCCTTGTGCGTATTTATATTTAATTTGAAATCTGAACATCTAGAGGCAGTTCTACAGAAATCGCTAAAGCAGGTGTGAGTACATTATCCATATATTAGGCTGTGAATAGCGACATCTGTTATGCGGCCTCGCCCCATATTGCTCGCTGTTGCAGGAACGTGAGAACAGTTTGTTTCTGCCGCATGAGCGAGCAGTATGTGTGATAACTGCCACCATTTTCACCTTTTTGTCATACCGGAAATTCATATTAATTTATGAAGGAGGCCAAGTGAAATATGTGCTATTCCAAGCACAGTGTAATAATTTGCCCCAGTTACTTAAAGGCCTACTAGTTTACATTTTTTTTTTTGTTTTGCGTGATTGCTTATATTTGTGCTTCTTCCTGGGCACAGCCTGCCATATGAGGGTGCAGCAGCAACAACCAGCTGGTTAACCAGTGCCAACACAAATGGAAGTATTCATACCCCTTGAAAGTTTTCACATTTTGTCATGTTACAACCAAAAACGTAAATGTATTTTATTGGGATTTTATGTGATAGACCAACACATAGTGGCACATAATTGTGAAGTGGAAAGAAAATGATAAATGGTTTTCAACATTCTTTACAAATAAATATGTGAAAAGTGTGGTGTGCATTTGTATTCAGCCCCCTTTACTCTGACACCCCTAACTAAAATCTAGTGGAACCAATTGCCTTCAGAAGTCACCTAATTAGTAACTAGAGTCCACCTGTGTGTAATTTAATCTCAGTATAAATACAGCTGTTCTGTGAAGCCCTCAGAGGCTTGTTAGAGAACCTTAGTGAACAAACAGCATCACGAAGGCCAAGGAACACACCAGACAGGTCAGAGATAAATATGTGGAGAAGTTTAAAGCAGGATTAGGTTGTAAAAAATATCCCAAGCTTTACACATCTCACAGAGCTCTGTTCAATCCATCATCCGAAAATGGAAAGAGTATGGCACAACTGCAAACCTACCAAGACATGGCCGTCCACCTAAACTGACCGGCCGGGCAAGGAGAACATTCATCAGAGAAGCAGCCAAGAGGTCCATGGTAACTCTGGAGGAGCTACAGAGATCCACAGCTCAAGTGGGAGAATCTGTCCACAGGACAACTATTAGTCGTGCTTCTCCACAAATCTGCCCTTTATGGAAGAGTGGCAAGAAGAAAGACAAAGTTGAAAGAAAGACATAAGAAGCCCTGTTTGCAGTTTGGGAGAAGCCATGTGGGGGACACAGCAAACATGTGGAAGAAGGTGCTCTGGTCAGATGAGACCAAAATTAAACATTTTGACCTAAAATTAAAACGTTATGTGTGGCGGAAAACTAACACTGCACATCACCCTGAACACACCATCCCCACCGTGAAACATGGTGGTGGCAGCATCATGTTGTGTGGATGCTTTTCTTCAGCAGGGACAGGGAAGCTGGTCAGAGTTGATGGAAAGATGGATGGAGACAAATACAGGACAATCTTAGAAGAAATTACCTGTTAGAATCTGCAAAGACTTGAGACTGGTGGGGAGGGTTCACCTTCCAGCAGGACAACGACCCTAAACATACAGCCAGAGCTACAATGGAATGGTTTAGATCAAAGCATATTCATGTGTTAGAATGGCCCAGTCAAAGTCAAGACCTAAATCCAATTGAGAATCTGTGGAAAGACTTGAAAATTGCTGTTCACAGACGCTCTCCATCCAATCTGACAGAACTTGAGATATTTTGCAAAGAAGAATGGGCAAAAATGTCCCTCTCTAGATGTGCAAAGCTGGTAGAGACATCCCCAAAAAGACTTGCAGCTGTAATTGCAGTGAAAGGGGGTTCTACAAAGTATTGACTCCGGGGGGCGCCATACAAATGTACCCCCCACACTTTTCACATATTTATTTGTAAAACATATATGAAAACCATTTATCATTTTCCTTCCACTTCACAATTATGTGCCACTTTGTGTTGGTCTATCACATAAAATCCCAATAAAATACATTGATGTTTTTGGTTGTAACATGACAAAATGTGGAAAATTTCAAGGGGTGTGAATACTTTTTTAAGGCACTGTATATGTCAGTGGCACAGCATGGATTTATAAAATAGACCGATGCCGCGTGCAAACGACCGTTTTTAATGTCATTGAAAAAAACAGTGTTTTTCTCTATGTGATTCTTCTCAAGCCTGCCTTGCCTACACACTATTGTGGAAAAAAATGCTTGAGTAAAGCGCAGTGACATACAACACCTACAACAGCACTATAAAGGGGAAGTTCTATTCGGATGGCGCCACCCTTTGGGCTGCTTTTGCTGATCCTCGTATTAGTAAAGTTTGGTGAGAGACGATTCGCGCTTTTCAGCCTCGTGCTTTTCAGTCCATTACAGCGTGACGAATGTGCTATCTCCATTACAAACGCTAGTTTTACCAGAATGATCGCTCCCGAGACGGCACTTGATTCTGAGCATGCGCATGAAAAACGACGAGAAAAATTAGAGCGTGTTCCAATTTTTTCATGGCCATTTTTCACGTCGTGAAAAATGCTCTGGAGCCCACACACGATCATTTTTAATGACCATTAAAAAAAATTGCATTTTTCTCGTCATTAAAAACGGTCGTGTGTACGCGGCATTAGAATTTAATAAAGGGATCACATCACAAAAAGTGTTGATGCAATAAAGTCACGCTGGGCTCCTTCATCAGACAATCCTTAGAAAGGGATCCAGCACGGCTCCAATGCGTTGCATCTCTACTGTATGTGATATGATTGATTTAACCACTTCCAGCCTAGACCTGTTCTGGCACTTCTCTCCTCTCCTACATGTAAAAATCATCATTTAGAACCCCCTAAAAATTATATATATATATATTTTTAGCAGAGATCCTAGGGAATAAAATGGCGATTTTTTTGGGGGGAAAAAAACACTTTCAAGGACGTGTATGTTGCATTGTGTTTTGGGTGTGTTCTTGTGCATTTTTGCGGCATTCCAGTGCAGTCCAGTGCAGGAAAAATGCAGCACGTTCTACTTTTTTTCCTGGAACTGGAACTGTAAGCACTGGTGTGAACTATGCCATTGAAAACCATATAACTTGCTCTCCAAAGCGTTTTTGATGCAGGAAAAAAAAATGCACTGGACTGCATGTGGTGTGAAACAGCCCTCAAACAAACATTTTTATGGGGGCAAATGACTCCAACAAATATACATTTTCAATTTCTTCCAGGCATTTTACTTTAAACATTTGCGCCTCGCTCTAATAATCTCCTGGAACAGATTTATCCACCAACACTAATAGAATCACTTTAGCTTAAACTGGTTTTGAAAATAATGCATTTAGGTGTGATGACTCTTTAGGCATTCTAGTAATTATAATATACACGTTTTCTTTTTTTTTTTTTTGATTTTTAAATTTGCATTTTTTTTTTTTTTTTTGCAAAACATACCGCAAGCAAAAGCCGACAGATGTAAAAATGGCAGAACGCTTTAGTTCCTGCCCCATTACTGCTGTGTAGAATATTCCAAGCTCCGGCTGAACACGTTTCGTTACTCTCATGATGAGTGTGGCTGCAGTGACCTTTCCAGCTCAGTAAGGCATGAAAAGCACATGAATTATTAAGAAATTATTATGTACAGGTATCGCGGATAGGAAAATCTACTGCTCAGGGCTGTGCATTATTCTACATGAACGGCAGCGGAAAAGGATGATTACGGAAGGGGGGCGATGGAGGGGATATCAAGAATTCCAGCCCATACCATATTGTGTTTAATCTGTTAAAAAGTTTATATACACGCATATATATATATATATACACACACTGTATATATATATATATATTGGGGAAAATTATTATTTGATCCCCTGTAGATTTTGTAAGTTTGCCCACTTACAAAGAAATAAAGGGTATATAATTTTTATCATAGATGTATTTATATTTTTCAAGAAAGAAAGAAAGAAAAAAACAGAAAAACTTTTAGCACCAATAAATCGGAGAGAAATCTCGGAAACTAAACAATTTAGAACATATAAATACAGTGAAAATACAAAGAGAAAGAAAGTATAGCGAAACAAAAAGGGAAAAGAGAGAGGGGGGGAGAGGGGGGTAGGAGGAATTTGGCCCAAGTGTGGAGGATGTAATGGCCTTCAGTCTGTTATGTTTTGCTACTCAAGTGGCCAGCATAGCCACTCCTTCGGAGAATATGAAGATAGTCCAAAGCATCCATGCCTGAGAATGTTGCTCTTATTTATTCTGGGTTGTACGGACTAAGTCCTCCAATCTCCTGATCTCCTCCACTCTGCGCAGCCACATCCCCGCAGTCGGGGGAGAACTTGTATAGGTGTATTTTAAATGATAGAGACAGAATATCAACCAAAAGTCCAGAAAAAACACAATATAAATGTTATAAATTGAGTTGGAGTTCAGTGAGTAAAATAAATATTTGACCCCCTACCAACCAACAATAATTCTGGCTCCCACAGACCGGCTACAGTAGGTGTTCATGTGGTACACAGATTTGTCCTGTCAATTTAAGAAGGTTCTCCTAACGACAACTCATTATGTGTATAAAAGACACATGTCCACAGAATCTCTTTCTTCCATTCAAACCTCACCATCATGGGCAAGACCAACCTCACCATCATGGGCAAGACCAACCTCACCATCATGGACAAGACCAACCTCACCATCATGGGCAAGACCAACATCACCATCATGGGCAAGACCAACCTCACCATCATGGGCAAGACCAACATCACCATCATGGGCAAGACCAACCTCACCATCATGGACAAGACCAACCTCACCATCATGGACAAGACCAACCTCACCATCATGGACAAGACCAACCTCACCATCATGGACAAGACCAACCTCACCATCATGGGCAAGACCAACCTCACCATCATGGGCAAGTCCAAAGAGCTGTCAAAGGATGTCAGGGACAAGATTGTAGACCTGCACAAGGCTGGAATGGGCTACAAGACCATCAGTAAGAAGCTTGGTGAGAAGGAGACAACTGTTGGAGCGATTATTCGCGAATGGAAGAAATACAAAATAACCATCAATCGCCCTCGGTCTGGAGCTCCATGCAAGATTTCGCCTCATGGGGTAAGGATGATCATGAGAAAAGTGAGGGACCCAGAACTACACGGGAGGAGCTTGTGAATGATCTCAAGGCAGTTGGGACCACAGTCGCCCAAAAAAAACATTGGTAACACAATACGCCGCCATAGATTGAAATCCTGCAGCGCCCGCAGGGTCCTCCTCCTCAAGAAGGCACAAGTACAGGCCCCTCTGAAGTTTGCCAATGAACATCAAAATGATTTCTTCATTTACCTTGGACTGTCTGCTTTCCAAAAAGGGGTCATTTGGGGGGTATTTGTAGTGTCCTGACATTTGTGGGCCTCAAGAAATGAGATAGGCCGTCAGTACATCAGGATTGATCAATTTTCAGATCTATATCCCATAGTTTGTGGACTCTATAACTTTCCTACAAACTAAATAATATACACTGATTTGAGTTATTTTCACCAAAGAAATGTAGCAGAGTACATTTTGGCCTAAATTGAAGAAAAACAATTATTTATTTACAAAATTCTATAACAGAAACAACGAAAAACACGTTTTTATTTCTAAATTTTCTGTCTTTTTTCATTTATTTAGCAAAAATAAATAAATAAACCCAGTGGTGATTAAATACCACCAAAAGAAAGCTTTAGTTGTGTGAACTAAATGATAACAATTTACTGTATTTTTCGCTCCATAAGACACACTTTTTCCCCCCAAAAAAGGAGGGGAAATGCCTGTGCGTCTTATGGAGCGAATACTGACCAGCCGCCACCGTGTGACAATAACGTGCACCGCCCCTCTCATTTCCCCGCTATGTCTCCTGGGTCCTGTAGGCTGGCTGAGGTTCATGTCACTGGCGCATGCGCAGTGACGATTTTTCGTCCCTGCTTGATCAGTGACGTCAGACGCCGAGCGGGGGATACAAGAGGCCGACATCTCCAACGTGTCATCTGCTGGAGTGACCATGCAATGTGTGTACATGGCAACGGGTATCTAGTCATTCTCAGGTCTTTCTTTATCAGACTGCACCTGCAGTGCTGTGCTCATTGCCTTGGTGAATTTGTTATAAGATGGTGATATTTCCTATGTATTGTGTACAGCCTGAATTTGGTGACAGGGCGATATTTGTTTGCTGCCTGGAAGCTATCCGGCACACTTGATAGATGCCTATTTTTAGGCATCAGATTTGATTGGTTGTGATTGGTTGTGTAATTTACAAACTATAGTATATTAATTGGGGATGTGGGCCTCCTCTCCTGTGCATCAAATCAGCAGCATTTGGTGCAGAATATTTTTTTTTCTTGTTTTCCTCCTCTAAAACCCAGGTGCGTCTTATGATCAGGCTTGTCTTATGGAGCGAAAAATACGGTAGTTTGGGTACAGTGTTGACCACGTAATTGTCATTCAATTGGCCAGGTAAAAGTGCCCGGCATTGAAGTGGGTAATGTCTGCTATGAAAATAAAACATAGAACAAATAAACAATTGGACATAAAAAATAAATCATGGAATTCTTCAAAAAAAAAAAATAATAATCTAAAATTTTGACTCATTAAAGTAGCCACCTCATCCAGCAATTCTTTCTACATCGGAAATCAAATATTGTTCGGAAAGTTCTTCCCAATCCCAATACTTTTGCAGAAATTCCCACAAATGTGTTGCTTTGCTTCTTGCATAAAGGTAAAAAACATTCTCTGGGCAGCAGCCCCCCCCCCCCCCAGCCCCCCATAATACTTACCTGAGCCATTGGCTCCCGCTGCTGTCAATCACAGCCAGTGAGCCAATGAGAAGAGAGAGAGGGGACAGGGCCGATCCGCGGCTCTCTGTGTGAATGAACACGCAGAGCAACGGCTTGCTCTGGGGGCACTCGGCAGGAGGGAAGAGCCAGGAGTGCTGGCAGGGGACCCGAGAAGAGGAGGATGTGAAAGAGTGCACCGCTCAAGGGTTCCGGATTCCTCTGATAGCTCCCGCCCTGCTGTCTCACAGGTGCTGGCTCTGCTCTAATACATAGAGAAAGAAGGTAGTCTGGACTGCCGCGCTCCGTTGAAGCGTTTATTTGTCAAAAGGTTAAAATACAAAAAATATCCAAGCAAAAATAATGATATTCAAAATCCATCAAGGACAATCAGGAAAGGCATGCAGGAGAACAAGGCTGACGCGTTTCACATCAGAAATGATGCTTACTCATAGCTATGGCATGTTCTCCTGCATGCCTTTCCTGATTGTCCTTGATGGATTTTGAATATCATTATTTTTGCTTGGATATTTTTTGTATTTTAACCTTTTGACAAATAAACGCTTCAACGGAGTGCGGCAGTCCAGACTACCTTCTTTCTCTAAAGCCCCGTACACACGATCGGATAACCTATGGATTTTTGTCCGATGGATTTGTCCATCGGAAATCCGATGAAACTGTTTTTCATCAGTCTTGGCCACACACCATCAGTCAAAAAACCGACCGTTCCAAACGCGGTGACGTAAAACACTCCGATGAGCCGAGAAAAATGAAGTTTAATGCTTCTGAGCATGCGTCGACTTGATTCTGAGCATGCGTGGGTTTTTTAACCGATTTTTAACCGAATTTTAAAACAAGTTCTATTTTTTACAACCGATGGAAAAAAGACCGATGGGTACCATACACGATCGGTTGGTCTGATGAAAACCATCCATCGGACGGTTTTCATCAGTCAAACCGATCGTGTGTACGGGGCTTAAGAGGAGGATCTTGGCTGCTCTGTGCAAAACCACTGCACAGAGCAGGTGAGTATAAAATGTTTATTATTTAAAAAAAAAACAACAAGCCTTTAACCTCTTTGCGCCCGCTCTATAGACAAAAGACGCCTACAGCGCGGCGCTCAATTGCCGGGAGGGCGTCCCTGGACGTCCTCCTGTTTACTTCCTCCTTACGCATCGCCGCGGGCGCACATCAGGGAAAAAATCGGTGTCCGCCGTGTCACGTGGGTGCCGATGAGCATGCCTGGCGGCCGTGATGTCCGCCAGGTGACCGCGATCGGCATTTACAGAGCCAGGGACGTGGAACTCTGTGCGTAAACACAGAGATCCACGTCCTGTCAGGGAGAGGGGACCGATGGTGTGTCCGTTGTATATAGGGACACCGATCGGTCACCTCCCCCAGTCAGTCCCCTCCCCCCACAGTAAAAATCACTCCCTAGGGCACACATTTAACCCATTGATCGCCCCCTAGTGTTAACCCCTTCCCTGCCAGGCACATTAATACAGTAATCAGTGCATATTTATAGCACTGTTAGCTGTATAAATGTGAAAGGTCCCAAAAATGTGTCGAAAGTGTCCGATATGTCCGCCGAAATATCGCAGTCCTGACAAAAATCGCAGATCGCCGCCATTACTAGTAAAAAAAAAAGAAAATGTCATAATTCTATCCCCTATTTTGTAGGCGCTATAACTTTTGCGCAAACCAATCACTATACTATATGCTTATTGTGATTTTTTTTTTTACCAAAAATATGTAGAAGAATACATATTGGCCTAAACTGAGAAAAAAAATATATATATTTTTTTTAAAAAGTGGATATTTATTATAGCAAAAAGTAAAAAATATTGTGTTTGTTTCAAAATTGTCAGTCTTTTTTTGTTTATAGCGCAAAAAATAAAAACCGCAGAGATGATCAAATGCCACCAAAATGAAAAAAAGAGGAAAAAAGAGGAAAAACATTATATATTTTTTGGGGATATTTTTTATAGCAAAAATTTAAAAATATTGAATTCTTTTCAAAATTGTCGCTCTATTTTTGTTTATAGCGCAAAAAATAAAAACCGCAGAGGTGATCAAATACCACCAAAAGAAAGCTCTATTTGTGGGGAAAAAAAAGGACGTCAATTTTGTTTGGGAGCCACGTCGCACGGCCGCGCAATTGTCAGTCAAAGCGTGGAGTGAAAATTGGCCTGGGCAGGAAGGGGGCTTAAGTGCCCAGTAAGCAAGTGGTTAATATTACTTTGTAATTAAAATTAAATTAAATAAACTAAAATAAAAATTTAAAAATTTTAAAAATAATTATAATACAAAAAAATAAAAAAATGTTTTGCAGCTACCACATCTAAGGACTGGTAAGCTGCAATATTATTGCAGTTTTGTTTTTGGGTTTAAATGTACTTTAAAAAAGTTCTCCTGTCTCCAGAATAAAAAGAGACACCTCATTCCTCTTTTGTAAATAAAGTCTTGTTTGTTTTTAGGGTCTGCTGGAATCAATTACTTCTTGTGTCTTGGTAAGTTACAGCCAAGTTAGGGAATTTCACTTTAATTAAAAAATGTGTAATTATAGCGGCCCATATATCATGGAGTGGCTCGCGGGGTAGTTTATCTTCCTTTTGCCTGAAGGGAAAGTGTTCATTTTTAAGAGAGCGAGCTAATTTACATCTAAATGTAGAGCGACTCGGGGCGAGAATAACTCACAATTTTACATCTTTTACACAACCTTGTTTTTAATTATTTATTTCAATAAGAAGAAAGAAAGAACTGTTTTTGTTTTTGCTTTTGGCAATTTTTCCTCCTGTGCATAAAACATACCGATTCTTATTTATGCAGCTGGAGGAGAAGTTTTATGTACCGGCTACCGAAAGGGGAAAAAAAACTGCTTCGATTTGATTGGTTATTGTGTGTAACATAAATACTTTCCTGCCTCTGGTCACTGGCTCCCGCACCCCCCCCCCCCCGCCCCCTCGTTTCTTGGTTTTGTAATAAATGGTTTAGAGTAGGAGTCTCCAAACTTTTCACTAAGGGGGCCACACTGTATATTTTACAAATATTCACAAGATATTGAGTTGGCCCACCCTTTGCAGCTATAACAGCTTCAACTCTTCTGGGAAGGCTGTCTACAAGGTTTAGGAGTGTGTCTATGGGAATGTTTCACCATTCTTCCAGAAGCGCATTTGTGAGGTCAAGAACGAGAAGGCCTGGCTCACAGTCTCCGCTCTAATTCATCCCAAAGGTGTTCTATCGGGTTGAGGTCAGGACTCTGTGCAGGTCAGTCAAGTTCCTCCACCCCAAACTCGCTCATCCATGTCTTTATGGACCTTGCTTTGTGCACTTGTCCAAATCATTTGGTGGAGGGGCGATTATGGTGTGGGGGTTGTTTTTCAGGGGTTGGGCTTGGCCCCTTAGTTCCAGTGAAGGGAAATCTTAAGGCGTCAGCATACCAAGGCATTTTGGACAATTTCATGCTCCCAACTTTGTGGGAACAGTTTGGGTATGGCCCCTTCCTGTTCCAACATGACTGTACGCCAGTGTACAAAGCAAGGACCATAAAGACATGGATGAGCGAGTTTGGGGTGGAGTCCTGACCTCAACCCGATAGAACACCTTTGGGATGAATTAGAGGGGGGACTGCGAGCCAGACCTTCTCATCCAACATCAGTGCCTGACCTTACAAATGCGCTTCTGGAAGAATGGTCAAACATTCCCATAGACACACTCCTAAACCTTGTGGACAGCCTTCCCAGAAGAGTTGAAGCTGTTATAGCTGCAAAGGTGGGCCAACGCAATATTGAACCCTACGGACTAAGACTGGGATGTCATTAAATTTCATGTGTGTGTAAAGGCAGGCGTCCCAATACTTTTGGTAATATAGTGTACATCAGGGACTGTATCAGAATCTCCCTTTACTTTAGAGTCCTACATCAAAGCACCTCATACATCAGAGCCCTATTGAAATCACCCCTATATCAGAGTCTCCCATTTACACAAGGGTCTGCATCATAGCCCCCCCTTAAATCAGGGTCCCCATTGAAGTCGCCCCTACATCAGAGTCTGCCCCTTACATCAGGGTCTTCATCAGAGTCCCCCTTACATCAGGGGCTTCATCAGAGCCCCCCTTACATCAGGGGCTTCATCAGAGTCCCCCTTACATCAGGGTCTTCATCAGAGTCCCCCTTACATCAGGGTCTTCATCAGAGTCCCCCTTACATCAGGGTCTTCATCAGAGTCCCCCTTACATCAGGGTCTTCATCAGAGTCCCCCTTACATCAGGGTCTTCATCAGAGTCCCCCTTACATCAGGGTCTTCATCAGAGTCCCCCTTACATCAGGGTCTTCATCAGAGTCCCCCTTGCATCAGGGTCTTCATCAGAGTGCCCCTTGCATCAGGGTCTTCATCAGAGTGCTCCTTACATCAGGGTCTTCATCAGAGTCCCCCTTACATCAGGGTCTTCATCAGAGTCCCCCTTGCATCAGGGTCTTCATCAGAGTCCCCCTTGCATCAGGGTCTTCATCAGAGTCCCCCTTGCATCAGGGTCTTCATCAGAGTGCCCCTTACATCAGGGTCTTCATCAGAATCCCCCATACATCAGGGTCCTCATCAGAGTCCCCCTTACATCAGGGTCTTCATCAGAGTCCCCCTTACATCAGGGTCTTCATCAGAGTCCCCTTTACATCAGGGTCTTTATCAGAGTCCCCCTTACATCAGGGTCTTCATCAGAGTCCCCCTTACATCAGGGTCTTCATCAGAGTCCCCCTTACATCAGGGTCTTCATCAGAGTCCCCTTTACATCAGGGTCTTTATCAGAGTCCCCCTTACATCAGGGTCTTCATCAGAGTCCCCCTTACATCAGGGTCTTCATCAGAGTCCCCTTTACATCAGGGTCTTTATCAGAGTCCCCCTTACATCAGGGTCTTCATCAGAGTCCCCCTTACATCAGGGTCTTCATCAGAGTCCCCCTTACATCAGGGTCTTCATCAGAGTCCCCTTTACATCAGGGTCTTTATCAGAATCCCCCTTACATCAGGGTCTTCATCAGAGTCCCCCTTACATCAGGGTCTTCATCAGAGTCCCCCTTACATCAGGGTCTTCATCAGAGTCCCCCTTACATCAGGGTCTTCATCAGAGTCCCCCTTACATCAGGGTCTTCATCAGAGTCCCCCTTGCATCAGGGTCTTCATCAGAGTGCCCCTTGCATCAGGGTCTTCATCAGAGTGCCCCTTACATCAGGGTCTTCATCAGAGTCCCCCTTACATCAGGGTCTTCATCAGAGTCCCCCTTGCATCAGGGTCTTCATCAGAGTCCCCCTTGCATCAGGGTCTTCATCAGAGTCCCCCTTGCATCAGGGTCTTCATCAGAGTGCCCCTTACATCAGGGTCTTCATCAGAATCCCCCATACATCAGGGTCCTCATCAGAGTCCCCCTTACATCAGGGTCTTCATCAGAGTCCCCCTTACATCAGGGTCTTCATCAGAGTCCCCTTTACATCAGGGTCTTTATCAGAGTCCCCCTTACATCAGGGTCTTCATCAGAGTCCCCCTTACATCAGGGTCTTCATCAGAGTCCCCCTTACATCAGGGTCTTCATCAGAGTCCCCTTTACATCAGGGTCTTTATCAGAGTCCCCCTTACATCAGGGTCTTCATCAGAGTCCCCCTTACATCAGGGTCTTCATCAGAGTCCCCTTTACATCAGGGTCTTTATCAGAGTCCCCCTTACATCAGGGTCTTCATCAGAGTCCCCCTTACATCAGGGTCTTCATCAGAGTCCCCCTTACATCAGGGTCTTCATCAGAGTCCCCTTTACATCAGGGTCTTTATCAGAATCCCCCTTACATCAGGGTCTTCATCAGAGTCCCCCTTAAATCAGGGGCGCTGATGCGCCAGGGGGGAAGCCTTTCAATCGCGTTGCATCACCATCATAGACAAATATTGAAGTCTTTACACATTTACAAATGGCTTTGTATTGGTGGTCACACACTTATCAACAAATAATCAATTGGCGCACTGAGATACTTGTTCATGAATTTGATTGTATTTTCGAACAATCTGAATTGGAGATTACATGGTGAAAATGCAGGTACGATCAATATCTTATGGTCGTATCTTCCATCTATCTATTGATCGAAATCCACTTCCTCATGCATGTTGTATTGATATAAAAGGTTGCTTACTATAGATTGATTAGTCTTATCGAGAGATTGATTGGAAAAGAAAACAATCATTTGTTGAAGAGGGTATGGCCACCAATACAAAGCCATTTAAAAATACAGTATGTGAAGAGCTCAATATATGTCTATGATGGGGATTGGGGGGGGTTGGTAACTTGAGGAGGGGGGGGTGCTGAATGTGCTGCTGGAATGGTTGTTAATAATCCTACTTAAGAATCCATCTCTCAGCCTTTCACTAGCCTTAAATGTCTGATAACAGAAATTCAAAGCTATTACAATGTGAGATAATTGAAGAAAGGTATCTACAGCACATTCGAATGTTAATAGGTTTTTGGGTAATGCAGCTTTTGTTTTAATTTTATTCGTGTTTAAAAAATGTAAAAAGAAATGAACATTAACTTTTATATTTTACCATTTTGCCTTAAATGCCGGCTGTAGGAGACATTGACAGGAAGAGTTATCTCCCCACAAGTTACAACTTTCTCCTCCGAGGATACGCTTCACCTATTTTGCTTTATTCACAATTTTGTTGTATGCGAAGCAGCCCTTGAAAAGATTTAAGATTTCCGAGACGCACTGAAGCATTAAAATGGGCTGTTTTGCATAAAAGTCCCATCAATGTTAGAACAAGAGGTCGTGCGATGCAGCTTGAGGGTGCGTAGACTAACAGAAAGTAACAAGATAATTCATAAGAGAAGAGGACAGACTAAACCCCGAGCTTATCCCTGAAATTTCGGAATAAGACACATTTAACGGTGCGCTCCGGTCAAACGTGAAAACTTTGCATTTTGACTGACTCAAGGGACACCGGTACTTGCTAAGTGGATTTACATTTTCTCCTGGATCTTGTCAGTCACATATCTAACTAAAATGGAGACTGGTATAGTCTGGCTCTGAAACTAAGCTGGTGACCACCAGCAGGTTTTGTATGGACACTGAGGCTGAGGAGGAAAAAAAGGAAGAGGTCAGGGCAGGCAGTGTTCAGGGAGAGTAGTAATAAAGGTGACAATTTTTTTATTTTATTTTTTTGTGTGAGGTAATGACCTTTGGAAATAATTTAGTAGGCTTTGTGTGGACACTAAGGCTGAAAAAAGGGAGAGGTCAGGGCAGACAATGTTCAAGGAGAGTAGTAATAAAGGTGACAGTTTTTTTTATCATTTTGTGTGAGCTAATGACCTTTGAAAATCATTTATAAGGCTTTGTGTGGACACTGAGGCTGAAAAAAGGAAGAGGTCAGGACAGGCAATGTTCAGGGAGAGTAGTAATAAAGGTGGCAATTTTTATATTTTTTTTTTGTGTGTGTGGTAATGACCTTTGGAAATAATTTAGTAGGCTTTGTGTGGTCACTAAGGTTGAAAAAAGGAAGAGGTCAGGGCAGGCAATGTTCAAGGAGAGTAGTAATAAAGGTGACAGTTTTATTTATTTATTTTTATTTTGTGTGAGGTAATGACCTTTGAAAATCATTTATAAGGCTTTGTGTGGACACTGAGGCTGAAAAAAGGAAGAGGTCAGGACAGGCAATGTTCAGGGAGAGTAGTAATAAAGGTGGCAATTTTTATATATTTTTTTTGTGTGTGTGGTAATGACCTTTGGAAATAATTTAGTAGGCTTTGTGTGGTCACTAAGGTTGAAAAAAGGAAGAGGTCAGGGCAGGCAATGTTCAAGGAGAGTAGTAATAAAGGTGACAGTTTTATTTATTTATTTTTATTTTGTGTGAGGTAATGACCTTTGAAAATCATTTAGGAGGCTTTGTGTGGACTTTGAGGCTGAGGCAAAAAAAAGGAAGATGTCAGGGCAGGCAATGTTCAGGGATAATAGTAATAAAGGTGACCGTTTTTATTTTTTTATTTTTCTTTTATGTGAGGTAATGACCTTTGGAAAGCATTTAGGAGGCTTTGTGTGGACATTGAGGCTGAGGCTAAAAAAAGGAAGAGGTCAGGGCAGGCGATGTTCAGGGATAATAGTAATAAAGGTGACAGATTTTATTTTTTTATTATTTTGTGTGAGCTAATGACCTTTGGAAATCATTTATAAGGCTTTGTGTAGACACTGAGGCTGAAAAAAGAGGTCAGGACAGGCAATGTTCAGGGAGAGTAGTAATAAAGGTGGCAATTTTTATATATTTTTTTTGTGTGTGTGGTAATGACCTTTGGAAATAATTTAGTAGGCTTTGTGTGGTCACTAAGGCTGAAAAAAGGAAGAGGTCAGGGCAGGCAATGTTCATGGAAAGTAGTAATAAAGGTGAGTGTTTTTTTTTTATATTTTTTTATTTTGTGCGAGGTAATGACCTTTGAAAATCATTTAGAAGGCTTTGTGTGGACATTGAGGCTGATGCTAAAAAAAAAGGAAGAGGTCAGGGCAGGCAATGTTCATGGAAAGTAGTAATAAAGGTGACTTTTTTTTTATATATATTTTTTTTATTTTGTGCGAGGTAATGACCTTTGGAAATCATTTAGTGGGCTTTGTGTGGACACTAAGGCTGAGGCTGAAAAAAGGAAGAGGTCAGGGCAGGCAATATTCAGGGAGAGTAGTAATAAAGGTGACAGTTTTATTTTTATTTTGTGTGAGGTAATGACCTTTGGAAATCATTTAGGAGGCTTTGTGTGGACACTGATGCTACCATGCAGTGGGTACTTGCTCTTGCCCAGGACCAACAGTAGGAGGTTGAGATTTTGCTGCATGTTGCTACTGGTATGGTGGGCTTAATTTGCCTCATTGGCAAGTCAACCACTGACTCATTTCCAAATCACCTGACAATAGCATAGTCTGAAAAAAGGAAGAGGTCAGGGCAGGCTGTGTTCAGACAGAGTTGTATTAACCACTTGACCTCCGGAAGACCAGGCCATTTTTTGAGATACGGCACTGCATCATTTTAACTGAGGATCTACCCAAATAAAATGTATGTAATTTTTTCCCCAATAGAGCTTTCTTTTGGTGGTATTTGATCACCTTTGCTCTATAAACAAAAAAAACACTGCCAATTTTGAAAAAAAAAACAATATTTTTCGCTCTCTGCTATAAAACATATCCAAATAAATACATACAAAATAAACATAAATCATAAATGTAGGTCAATTTGTATTCTGCTTTTCTGTGTGAGGAGGATACAACCTTTTGTAAATCATTAAAGTGGAAGTAAACCCATCGATTTAACAGTTTCAAAAAGCAGTTACATTCCCGGCATGCCGAAAATGCCAACTGTCACATTGGTTGTGCTCTCAACCAAACTGTCAAGCCATCCAATGGCTGGTGTCATAACTGGTCACATGTGCAGCATCATGACAGTTGAAGATTAAACAGAGGCCAAGATGGCAGCTTCCTTGCCTGAAAATGATAGGAGGGTTTACTTCCACTTTATGTGGGCTTTGTGTGGACACTGCTGTGGGCACCAGCTCTTGCCAGAGACAAACATTAGGAGATTTGGCTTTTATGCTGCATGGTGCTACCAGTTTACAAGCCTTATGCCCCATACACACGATCGTTTTTCATGCCGTTAAAAATGCCATTAAAAAAAATGGGCATTAAAAATGATCGTGTGTAGGCTCCAGAGCATTTTTAACGACGTGAAAAACGGGCATTAAAAATTTCGAACATGCTCTCTTTTTTCACGTCGTTTTTCATGTTGTTTTTTTTAACGACGTGAAAAACGATAGTGTGTATGCTTTAACGACGTGAAAAAAAAATGCGCATGCTCAGAATCAAGTATGAGACAGGAGCGCTCGTTCTGGTAAAACTAGCGTTCGTAATGGAGATAGCACATTCGTCACGCAGTCACGGACTGAAAAGCACGAGACTGAAAAGAGCGAATCGTCGCTCAACAAACTTTACTAACATGAAGGGTGGCGCCATCCGAACGGAACTTCCCCTTTATAGTGCCGTCGTACGTGTTGTACGTCACTGCGCTTTGCTTGATCGTTTTTTAAAATGATCGTGTGTACGCAAGACAGGCTTGAGAGGAAACATGAAAAAAAACGACGTGAAAAACGGCAAGAAAAAAAATGGCAAGAAAAACGATCGTGTGTATGGGGCATAAGATGTCTCAGGGAACCACTGACTCTTTACCCAACGACCTGACAAAAGCATAGTCTGAAAAAAGTAAGAGGTCAGGACGGGCAGCGTTCAGGTAAAGTCATATTAAAGGAAGAAGTTTCTTTGTGTGAGGAGGTTGTAGTCTTTTGTAATTCATTTAGTAGTCTTTGTGTAGACACTGATGCTATTATGCTGTGGGTACTTGCTCTTGCCAGGGGCCAACAGTAGGGATTTTGCTGCATGGTACTACCAGTCTACTGAGCCATAACGATACTTCAGCAGACTCTACATGGCTTAAAGTGGAGGTTCACCCACATTTTAAAGATTTCTGTCAACAGTCCCTCTTAGCATGAATATAAACAAAAGACTAACCTTTTTTTTTTTTTTTTGCTGTGCAGTTTTCATTAACCACTTAAGCCCCGGACCATTTCGGGCCATTAGGACCAAGCCTGTTTTTGGGATTCGGCACTGCGCTGCTTTAACTGTAAATTGTGCGGACATGCAATGTTGTACCCAAATGAAATTTGCGTCCTTTTCTTCCCACAAATAGAGCTTTCTTTTAATGGTATTTGATTGCCTCTGCGATTTTTATTTTTTGCGATATAAATGGAAAAAGAACGAAAATTTTGAAAAAAAAAGATATTTTCTACTTTTTGTTATAAGAAAAATCGAATAAACTCAATTTTAGTCATACATTTAGGCCAAAATGTATTCAGCCACATGTCTTTAGTAAAAAAAATGACAATAAGCGTATATTTATTGGTTTGCGCAAAAGTTATAGCGTTTACAAACTAGGGTACATTTTCTGAAATTTACACAGCTTTAAATTTATGACTGCCTATCTCATTTCTTGAGGTGCTAAAATGGCAGGGCAGTACAAAACCCCCCCAAATGACCCCATTTTGGAAAGTAGACACCCCAGGGAAATTGCTGAGAGGCATGTTGAGCCCATTGAATATTTTTTTTTTTTGTCCCAAGTGATTGAATAATGACAAAAAAAAAAATTACAAAAAGTTGTCACTAAATGATATATTGCTCACACATGCCATGGTTATATGTGGAATTGCACCCCAAAATACATTCTGCTGCTTCTCCTGAGTACGGGGATACCACATGTGTGGGACTTTTTAGGAGCCTAGCCACGTACGGGACCCCGGAAACCAAGCACCGCCTTCAGGATTTCTAAGGGCGCAAATTTTTGATTTCACTCCTCACTACCTATCACAGTTTCGAAGGCCATAAAATGCCAAAATAGCACAAAACCCCCCCAAATGACCCCATTTTGGAAAGTAGACACCCCAAGCTATTTACTGAGAGGCATGTTCAGTCCATGGAATATTTTATATTTTGCCACAAGTTGCGGGAATATGACAAACTTTTTTTTTTTTGCACAAAGTTGTCACTAAATGATATATTGCTCACACATGCCATGGGCATATGTGAAATTACACCCCAAAATACATTCTGCTGCCTCTCCTGAGTACGGGGATACCACATGTGTGGGACTTATTGGGAGCCTAGCCGCGTACGGGACCCCAAAAACCAAGCACCGCCTTCAAGGTTTCTAAGGGCATAAATTTTTGATTTCACTCCTCACTACCTATCACAGTTTTGAAGGCCATAAAATGCCAAGATGGCACAAAACCCCCCCAAATGACCCCATTTTGGAAAGTAGACACCCCAAGCTATTTGCTGAGAGGCATGTTGACCCCATTGAATATTTTTTTTTTGTCCCAAATGATTGAATAATGACAAAAAGAAAAAAAAAATGTACAAAAAGTTGTCACTAAATGATATATTGCTCACACATGCCATGGTTATATGTGGAATTGCACCCCAAAATACATTCTGCTGCTTTTCCTGAGTACGGGGATACCACATGTGTGGGACTTTTTGGGAGCCTAGCCGCGTACAGGGCCCCAAAAACCAAGCACTGCGAACGCTGCAGTTATGTGTGTTGTGTTTGGTAAGTGACAGTGATCGATCGATACTGCACTTGGGTGGGCTGGGCTGGGCTGGGCTGGGCGGAGGGGCTAAACGCAGGCGCTAGCAGGTATCTGGGCTGATCCCGCTAACACTGCGTTTTTGGGAACCCTAAACCGCTGGGGATGCTAGTATAGATCTGATCAGATCTGATCAGATACTATACCACTAAGGGGGGTGTATGCTTTGCGCGTGGGTGTTAGCGTTACTGTCACTAACCTAACACTGCCTGGGGCGACGCAGACCCTCTCTGGCGCTAAAACCTAATTGATCTCACCCGCCGGGTGATCAGGGGGGTTAAACCTTTATTGGGTTATATATGGCGGGTGCCCTGATGCTATAAAAAGCAAACTAATCAACCAGCGTCACCCGTAACCTTTATATGGTGATCACTGGTGAAAGGGTTAACTAGGGGCAATCAGGGGGTTAAAATCTTTATTAGGTTAAATATGGGGGTACCTGACACTATATAAAAACCTGACGGGTAACCTAAATAACTAAATAACTTACTGGCTAACCAGTGACACCAGTGACGCTTATACGGCGATCACTGGTGAAAGGGTTAACTCTAGGGGCAATCAGGGGGTTAAAATAATATATGGGGGTACCTGACACTAATAAAAACCTGCGGCGAACCTAAAAAAAAATAACTGCCTATCTAAAACACCAGCGACACGAATACAGCGATCGGAAAAACAATCGCTTAGTGACGCTGAAGTTAGGGGGTGAAAGGGTTACCTGGGGGGTGATCAAGGGGTTAAACCTTTATTAGGGGGGGTTAGGGGGCTACCCTGGACCTAAAGGGGCCTAATCCTAACTGCCCTGCAACTTTTTACAATCACAGATGACACTAAATGCAGTGATCAGTAAAATAAATGATCACTGCAATCAGTGACACTGTGATTGGGGGCTTTGGGGTGACCTGGGGGGTGATCTGGGGGTGACTGGGGGGTGATTTGTGTGCCTATGTGTACCTACGTGTCAGTGGACTGTTAGTGCACTAACCTGCTTCCTCTCTGCTCGGCGCCGGGAACGGAAAGACCGCGGCGAGGGAGATGACATCACTTCCTCCAGCCTTGTTTACATCACATGGCGGAGGAAGCATTTTCATTGGCCGGGAGCGATCGCGAGGGGGGGGGCGGAATCGAGCGCCCCCCCCCTCATGCCTGATCGCTCCCGAATACTTAACGGCCGCTCACTGCAGTGAAGGGGGGTCCGGATGGACCCCCCAACTGCACAAAGGCGATCACGTAGATCTACGTGATTCTGCCTGTCCGTGCCATTCTGCCGACGTAAATCGGCGGTGGGCGGTCGTTAAATGGTTAATCTTCTTTCTTCATTCCTACTTCCGGGATTTCCTCCCGCGGGATTAGGCGTGTCCTTTGCTGTGCTATGGGTAGCTGTGTATGCTGTGTAGAGAGTGCGCATCCCAGAGATAGAGCCGCAGTGATCTATGGGAGCTCCCGCGGCGTGTACTGGGGATGACGCCGCCCGTTGCTATGACAACCGCAATGCTTCCGGCGCAGGTCACCGTAGAGAGTGCGCATCCCCAAGATAGAGCGGTGAATGCCGGGAGCCGAGCATTCACCGCATCCAGGAAGCAATTGCTTGTGGGCTTCACAATGCCCACAAGCAAAATGGCAAATGCATAGATAAAATAATATAAGTTTATCTTTACTATGAAAACGGACGGGTGATGCTGCAAGACACCTAAAAAGTGAGTACTCAATTGCGATATATAAATCCACTGATTTAATACAAAAAAAAAAAAAAACGAATGGTCGCGGAACCTCCGCTTTAAGGTAAAAGATACGTCTTGTGTGTGTTACTATTTACAAAGCTGATGACCCCACCCACCGTACATTATAATATCACATATATGCGACATGAAATTATCCTTACAATATTCTACCTATTTACTGCCCTAGAAAGGTTCATGCTGTGTATTTACGCTTTGTATTGTTTTTGTAGCTTCATCACCCTCTCTTCTCCTTTATTCTTCTGTCTGCATGTTGACAGCAAGAGAGAAAAGCAGATAAGAACATCTCAGCAAGTGGAAGTCACTGAAGAAATCAGATAAGAGTACAGCAAAGATGAAATAAGTTCATGTACAATGCCTGGCCTCTTTACAAGAGTGATGCTTCCAGATAACTTCAAGCACACATCACATCTCTCATCTGTCAGAGACATTTGCACAATGTAGGTTGGCTGTTAGATCGCTAGCTTTTAGAACACAAATTTTACGATAATCAAGACAAAACAGGTGCCAGTTTACAACTGTGCACCATTATAGCTGCATAATATTCTCGGTATAAGGGTTGAAGGTTTTTTTCTCAGGTCGGCCAGCAGAGAAGCCAAGCCAGACATTTGCTGTTGTCAGACTTCGAAATTCTGGGTCTGATTCTCAATAGCTGCAAGGAACTCCGTTGCGTCTTCCACAGGAGCTTTTGACTCCTTTCAACAAACCAGAAACATACAATATATGGCCAAAAGTTTGAAGCCACTTGGCCATCACATCTGCTTAATCTTGTAGGACATTACATGGACATTAATATGGTGTTGGTTTTTAAAAGTGAGATCTTTTTGCCACACTTCCCACCTCGGTTCCTGACCACCTGGCAGTTTAGGGTGTTCCTGCCCACCTTTGTGTGTTACAACTCCTCTTGTTATATTCACCATCATATCAAAGAAAAATATAAACCCACCAAGGATAGTGGGAGCTTCTGATAAAAGTAGAGTGACCAGACATCCCCGGTTTCCGGGGACAGTCCCCGGATTGAGGACACTGTCCCAAGACCAAGACTGTCCCCGGTTTTGTCCCCGGATTGGATTTGAACAGGGGCTGGGGCAATTTCAAAGACAGTCAGTGCAGAATAAAAAAATAAAATCTAAATTAAAGCTACTAGCTTAGGGGGGTGTATTTTTTCCATTATCTGTGCCTCTTTCTGATGATCATGTGCTGGTCGGAGCGGAAGGAATATTTCTTCAGTTTCGGGTGCCCATTCAGCTCCGCTCACATGTTCTTCTACCTTGGCTCAAGTCCCGACCAGCCGCCTGCCTGTTTATCCCCTTGCCTTCCCTGGCGTAGTGATCTTCCTCCGCACCCCACCCAGTAGTAGCCGGGGCCCAGAGAGTACGACTTGACAGGCTGTGAGGTGGGCGGCGGCGGCGATCGGCAGAGAGTCGCTGATTGCCGCCATTACTAGTAAAAAAAATTATATGTCCCCGGATTTCATTTTAAAAATCTGGTCACCTTAGATAAAAGGCACAATAGGTGTACAGAGTCAGACCAGGGAATCCAGCACAGGGATAGTGGGAACCCCTCATAATGGACACAGCAGGTGTTCGGACCCAGGAACCCAGCACAGGGATAGTGGGAACCCCTCATAATGGGCACAGCAGGTGTACGGACCCAGGAACTCAGCACAGGGATAGTGAGAACCCCTCTTAATGGGCACAGCAGGTGTACGGACCCAGGAACCCAGCACAGAGATAGTGGGAACCCCTCATAATGGGCACAGCAGGTGTACGGACCCAGGAACCCAGCACAGGGATAGTGGGAACCCCTCATAATGGGCACAGCAGGTGTACGGACCCAGGAACCCAGCACAGGGATAGTGGGAACCCCTCATAATGGGCACAGCAGGTGTTCGGACCCAGGAACCCAGCACAGGGATAGTGGGAACCCCTCTTAATGGGCACAGCAGGTGTACGGACCCAGGAACCCAGCACAGGGATAGTGGGAACCCCTCATAATGGGCACAGCAGGTGTTCGGACCCAGGAACCCAGCACAGGGATAGTGGGAACCCCTCATAATGGGCACAGCAGGTGTACGGACCCAGGAACCCAGCACAGGGATAGTGGGAACCCCTCATAATGGGCACAGAAGATGTTAAGACCCAGGAACCCAGCACAGGGATGATGGGAACCCCTTATAAAGAGCGCAACAGGTATGAAGATTCAGGAATTCCACACACAGATCTCACCAATAGAATCCATGTTAGACAGAATAGACTATCAGGTAGTGGGGGTTATATACTCTGTTGGGTTTATGCTGACCTTAGGAACATCATGTTTCAACCTACCTTCAAAACATTTCCTTAAGATTCTGAATCTAATTCCTAATAGATCACTAGTAGCGTGGAACTTGTTTTGTTTTTCTACAGGAGTTCTAGGTTGCTTCCAACAAACCAGAGACGTACAATATATGTTCAAATGTTTGTGGACACCTGATTATCACACTGTTTTAAGCTTGTTGGTTATCATGTTCCCAAACCATGGACATCAATATGGAGGTGGTGGTCTTCTTGTCATATATTCCACTTCTTTTTATGCTCATCTGTAAGTTTTGGGTGCTCCTGACCACCTCTGAGTGTTCCAAATTCTCTTGTTATATTCTCCATGATAGCAAGTTACCGTAATACAAATCCAGCAGAGATGGTGGAAGCCCTTCATAATGGCCAAGGCAGGGATCTCATCAATAAAGCCCTCAAGGGATTGAAGAAATCCTCTAGCATCCAACACTGAAATATCACCTTTTGGGAGGACAGACCATTTAATAAACCTGTAATATTTCCCCAGGTAACTAAGTGTGTCAATAGGTGTAATTTGTTTGAAAGGTAAAGATGGAGGGACAGATTTAGAAGTGAGGAAATGATCTGTTCTTTTGGGTTTATGCTGACATTAAGAACATTACTCCTTTACCCTTCATATGAACATATCTAATGTGTATTTCTATTTTATTTTTTTCAAATGCCCACCCCTTCAACCCATCTCTTTTTAGGGAAATTTGCTTCCTACAATATATCTTATTTTTTATTATTTATTCATAAAGCAGTAATTAATGTTTGCAGCTTTTGCCCATCACTCTGGCCTAGCAGAAGCATATCCACGAAATCGTTTTTTGGTGCTGTATCTGGACTCTAACCATTACCAATTGTTTTTTTTCTTTTGTATATTTTTCCATTTTAGGCCCGAGTCCCCTGACCCGAATATTACAGAAAATCTGCAGAAGGATGTCAGAGCAACAGAGCAGGATAACCTGAGAATATGTCTGAACTACAAGCGACCTGTAAGGGAAAAGAGTGAAAAAAACTCCTGAAGCAATAACTGGAAGAAACGTTCGGAGACTGTGACTTTTTCCAAAGGGGGTGTTACTAACTACTGACGAATTGGGTGCCAAATCTATTTTGTCTTTTTTTTTTTTTTGCAGCCATTAAATTCAGCAGCTAAACAGTAATTGTGCATTAAAGTTTTGCAAAACATGTCATGTTTGATGTTGCTCCCTGCAGAGGTTGTGCTAGCTGATCTCTCTGAAAATTAAGAATTGTGTTAAAGCAGAACAAAGCTCCTCTAGGCTTCTAGGACGGCTTCCAACTGCCGTCTGACTTACAAGCCACCGCTGTGTTTTAATGCAGTTGAGTAGAAATGAGCGACTAAAATCCACTCTAGCAGTAATTTGGTGGAATGGAGTCCATTACTCGCTTCACATGGTGAACATTCGAATTGCAAGGCGTATTAGTGAGCTGGTAAAAGTGGTTGAAAGGATGCCCTCTGTGTGACTTTACTCAGGGCCGCTGATAGGCCAGTACAACTGGCCCTGTTGTACTGGGCCCGGCCAGCAGAGGGGCCCGGCAACCTGATCAGATGAGTAGTTTAATGTAAAAAAAAAAAAAAAAATCCTCCAGCCATGTCCCTTAACGTCGATCTGGCAAATGTAATGGGGATTTGGGGAGGGCGATATGTGTGAGGAGGAAGAATGGGGGGATATGTGCTGGGAGGAGAGATTGGGGGGGGCAGAGGGGTAATTTAGAGGGGGTTGTGCTCGGAGGGGGTATTTTTGTTTGGAAATTTGTGCACGGGGGCCCCGTCAGGTAGGCTGTACGGGGGCCCGTGATTTCTATAAGCGGCCCTGACTTCACTGCCCGGGTAAGAAAATACTATACATCCCTATTAGGGCAGTATTTAATAAGTACACAGCAGTCTATGGACACATGGCTATCACATCTATATGAGGTTGTTGGACATCCCATTCCTTAACCACAGCCATTATTATGCAGTTGTCCATATCCATCCTCCCTATACACCATGCAGCTAGAACTCTACTCTTCTAGGAAGGCTTTCCACAATATTTTGTACCTGTAGGAATTTGTGCCCATATAACCAAAAGAGCATTGTGATTCGACATAAACTTTGGGTTTGGGTCAATGAAGAGTTCCATCCCAACTCTAGGTGTTTGAGGTTTGAAGAACAGACAAACTACATAGCAAGGTTAAGCCCTTTCCCTGCCCAAATCACTGGATGCTGCAGATAAAAGTGGTTAATTTGGTAGTGAAATCATTTGTTCGGGGGGCAGAGGGGCAGATATCTAGGTCCCCACCCCTTAACCTTAAAGGGGGCTTCCAAATTCCAGTAGGTTATTTCTCATAAATGGAGAAAATGTTGAATAAACTAAAAAATGGACTTTAGGCGGCACATGGATGAATAGTGTAAAAAACTAGGGGTTTTTATTATAGGAAAATAGTAAAAAGGTACATAATAACAGTCTATTCGTTCTTGATACACGACTCAGGCTAATGCTCGAACAACGCTTCAAAAATGTATGCAAACATAAATGCACTCAAACATAAATGAGATACATATCCAGCAAGCAGAGGCTAGTAGAACAGTAGACATGTGAAGCAGGTGGCGTTAGCCATGGGTCCAATGTATCAGATCTAGTCTTGAATTGCTCTACCAGTTTCGTGAATTAACGCTTCTTCAGGAGCATAATAATAGGCCGAATGTGTTGCAAGGTGTAACACAAACCTGGGTAAAACTAAATTGGCTATTTGTCAGTGGCAAGTAGCCAATAATGGTAAAAATCACAATAGTCGACAGCTGGATGAACTGCTAGGTAGAAGCTGCTGGTAAGCTGTGCACACTG
>CM055119.1:321448766-321657752 GCA_029206835.1 Rana muscosa
TACAGAAAATGCTGAACTTAGGGGTGATAGAGGAGTCCCAAAGTGATTGGTCTAGTCCCATTGTGTTGGTGCCTAAACCGGATGGGAGCTGGCGATTTTGTAACGATTTTCGTCAGTTGAACAAAGTTACAAAATTTGACACCTACCCCATGCCACGTATAGATGAGTTGATCGACCGGCTGGGAACAGCCCGATACATGACGACTCTTGACCTCACAAAAGGGTATTGGCAAATCCCCCTGGCCAAGTCGGCCAAAGAGAAAACCGCATTTGTAACCCCAGACGGGGCGTTCCAATATAAAAGAATGCCGTTCGGGTTACAGAATGCGCCGGCCACATTCCAGCGGAAAATGGACCAGATGCTGAGGCCCCATCGGAAGTATGCTGCGGCTTACCTGGATGACGTAATTGTCCATAGCACAGATTGGGCCTCACATCTGCCAAAAGTGCAAGCAGTCCTGGACTCTGTTCGGGAAGCGGGGTTTACGGCTAACCCCAAGAAGTGTACCATTGGGCAGGAGGAGGCCAAATATCTTGGGTACACCATTGGGAGGGGAGTAATAAAACCCCAACTCAACAAAGTCGAGGCCATCCAGAGTTGGCCACGTCCCAACAGCAAGAAGCAGGTACGAGCCTTTCTGGGAATCGCTGGGTATTATCGGCGATTCATTCCCCACTTTGCTTCTAAGGCTGTGCCCCTAACCAACCTGACGAAGGGGAAAGGGTCGTCATGATTAAATGGACCCCCGAGGCTGAGGCAGCATTCCAATTCTTGAAACAAGCCTTATGTAGCCAGCCAGTGTTGTACTCACCCGACTTCTCTAAAGACTTTGTCGTACAAAGTGATGCGTCAGATGTGGGGTTAGGAGCAGTATTGTCCCAGGTCTGGAACGGGGAAGAGCACCCAGTCATTTACCTCAGCAGGAAGTTGAAGTCCCATGAGGTAAATTACGCCACCGTTGAAAAGGAGTGTTTAGCGGTGAAGTGGGCTCTAGATTCCCTTCGGTACTACCTGCTAGGTAGGCACTTTGATATGGTTACGGATCACGCTCCGTTAAAGTGGATGGCTCAAAACAAGGAAACAAATAGAAGAGTGAATAGGTGGTTCCTGGCCCTCCAGGAATTCAACTTCACAGTAAAGCATCGCCCTGGCGTTCAAATGGGGAATGTGGATGCTTTGTCTCGAGTACATGAATGCCTGATTGCTGGTGTTCCAACCCCGAGGTTAAAACAAGAGGGGGGGGTATGTGACAGCAGGAAGGTAAAGTCACCTGGTTGCATCCAGGGGGGTAGATATATTTCGCCCAGATTCAGGCTTTACGCCGACTTATACAACTAGGTGGAGAGTTGTATAAGCCCAGCTGAGGCTAGTGGGCTCATGGATGACTCATACCTCTAGGGAGAGTGTGGGGCGTCGTGCAGACAGGGAGTTGATGAGACCAGCTGAAGCTTGTCAGCTCGTTTAAGGCCTCTATAAAAACTCCCAGCTTCATTAGATGTTAGCTCATGCCTGGACCCAGACCTGTGTGGACTGTCTAGGGAGAGTGAACCCCTGTGCGGTGAGACAAAGCCTGTGTGGCTATTTGCTTGGACATTTAAAACCAGGGACTTAGGGACTAGGACAGCACTAGGCTGATCCCAGTTGTTAGTTAGGAAACCTGTATGTTTAGTCAGAGGTCAAGTTGACCAGGATTTATTTTGTTTATGTTTCTTTTGCTTTGCTGTGTTTTGTCACTGTAAATAGAAAATAAACCACACCTTTTTGATTTTGAAAACCACAACCTCCGTTTGCTGGGCCTGTTTTTGTGTGGGGAGCCCATCTCGGGGGTCACACACACCCGCTGCCGAGCTAACCCCCTCACACACCCTAATTCTGGAACTGCTGCACTTCTCTCTTCTGTCACTAGATGGCCAGGTATCTGGTGGCATTAGATGTTACAAGGGCATTGCAAGGACAGATTAGGAATGAATGGGGTGTATCAGCCAAGGGGCAGGGATCTTCTTGGGTCCCTTGGCCTGCTGGGAGAGCCAATTTATTTGGGTGAGGTCAGGTGATCGTGGTTCTGTGTCACCTGGATGGCTGTCTGGGTGGACGTGTGTTGTGCTGCCCCAGGCTGCTAGGCCAGAGCCTGAGGCCTATCATGGGGACATCTGGCTGCTAGGCTGTCTGAGGGCCTATTCAGAAGCAAGAGAGCAGCGTAGGGTTGGGACTGCGGCTTGCAGTCCAACCAAAAGTGACGGTTCTGCCAGCTGGAGAACCTGTTGTGGTCAGAGGTAGAAGGGAAGCTGTCCCGACTAAGGGACCATCCACTGAGCTATGATTAAATACTAGGAATAGTGTGAAACGCGTCAGCTGTCCAGTCTGCTGTGATTTGTAGTGCTGCTTTGATTTTACAATAAAGGCAACTTTTGTTTTGAGTGCGGCTGTCCAGAAAGACATTTTCTTTTTTTGCCTTGCTTGATGCATCGCCTGCACCTGGGGTTTCTGTGAGGAGGATAATTACGAGGACATACCTCACCTGGAGAGGCTACCTTCTCTTTCACCATCCACTTTATTACCAGGGACCACAGTGAATAGATGAAGCAAGTACCGGAGCATTATTCTCACCAACCGGGGACGGTGAAGAATTGGGAAACTTCAGCAGGTGTCAAGCCAGGGACCCAACCAGCGGAGGTGACGCTTGCAGAGCAGCTTTGTGTGTCAAGCCAAGGACCGAGCAGGCCAGTGGGGTGACGCTTGAGGAGTATTATGAATGCCAAGATAGGGACCCAGCAGGGATGCGGGGATGACGCTTGAGGAAGATACTCAGTGAGGAGGTTGAAAGAGCTCAGGAGATCCAGTGGCAGTGGATCAGCAAGTCTAGTGAGAGAGACTGGGAGCTCAGTTGAGTGAAGATCTACAAGAGGAGATTGTAGAGGAAGTGAAAGAGTTCAATGTAACCTTTGTTAGGAACGGTTCAAGATTGTTGCCATAGGAGACAGCGTGTCTACACATGCAGATGTGGTGCCCGGCTGGTGCCTTTCCCTTCATGGCTGTCTATAGAAGTCTCGGAATCTGCCAATTAACATTGCAACTACAAAGGGGTGTCCTGGCCCTAACCCTCTCTCCCACAGTTCTGTTCAAGAGAAAATAAATCTCTTTGCCTTGTAACCCACTCTACATAGAAGGATGTCAGTTATCCCTAACTCTGGAGAGGTTCTCATTAGACTAAGGGGGGACCCGGGACTTTGCTACAAAAACAAAGCACTTTAAAGCGGTAGTAAAGCCTGCTTTGTGATTTTTACCCACAGGTAAGCCTTATTATAGGCTTAATATCTCCTATAAAGAAATATCTCCTAAACGTGCACTGTTTAAGAGATATTCACCCTCAATGCAGCCAGTGACGCCACCGGCGCATGTGCTCTGAAGGTCCGGCATACCTTGCCAATCACACGGCTGGAGCACGGGAACCTGGAACAAAGACCGGGGGAAGATTGTCAACCCTCTCATCGGTGACAGTGTGCCGCTGGAAGGCTTTGTTCCAACTTCCAAAGTAAGTATTTCATAATGTGCTAGTATGCAATACATACTAGCTGGTTATGCAATTGCCTTACAGGTGTTTTTTTTTTTTTAACAAGCTGTGGTTTACTACTGCTTTAAGCAAGCTGCTAGCAGACTTTCAACAAGCTTCAAGCTGTGACACAATCAAGTAAAACCTGGTGCCTGTGCAGTTCTTGGCTGTGTTTACAGAGGTGTTATACAGACCCTGCGTCAACTTCTCACTTTGCACCTTGCTACAAAGTTACAATATTGCACTCGAGGAGAGGAGACTAAGAAAACACTTGTTCCTGCCTGCAGCAGGCTAATTACATCATCTAAGCCTAGGTAAAGTTACTTGACTGAAGCTCAAGAATGATTTTACAATGATTTAGGGAATTGTTTACTGCATTTCCCGGTGTATAAGGTGACCGGGCGTATAAGACGACCCCCTAATTTTACAGTTTTTTAAGATTTTTTGCCTGTACTCACCGTATAAGATGACCCCCCTTCCAAGGCTTCTGACGCTTCATATTCCTTCCTTCTGGAGCCATATTCTTCTTCATTCTTGCTGGAGCCAATCATGGCGAACGATGTATTCTATTAATGAATACAAAGCCTGCTTGGATTGGCAGAGGCTATAACATTATCAGCCCACACCTCTCTGACTCTCAAAGCCAATCCGAGCAGGCTACTGTATGTAGCCTGCTCGGATTGGCAGAGGTTGTTACTCCAATCCGAGCAGGCTCTGTATTCATTTGAATACATCGCTCGCCGGGATTGGCTAAGCGGTATATCCTGTATGTAGCCGAAGCTACATACAGTATTACCGCACATACAGCAGGCATCCAAGCAGCTGACCCGGCGTATAAGACGACCCCTGCTTTTTGGCCAGTTTTCTTAAGTGTATAAGGTCATCTTATACGGCGGAAATTACGGTAATTGGAAAATGTCACTGTTGCTGCTTATTGTGACAATTTTTACAAACACTTATTCATCACATAGTTAGTAAGGTTGAATACAGACACCAGTCCATCCTGAGTGAGTGTGTGTCTACAATTCTCCCTATCCCTGTACATTGTACCTCATTAAGATGCTCATCTATTATATTATTATTTATTTAAGGTACCCATATGGCGCTGTCAATTTATGCAGCGCTCCACACATATATCGCACACTCACACTGGTCCCTACCCTCAAGGAGCCCAGGGTCCCCAACTCACATTCATATACTAGGGCCAATTTTGGACAGAAGCCAATTAACCTACCAGCATGTCTTTGGAGTGTGGGAGGAAACCGGAATACCCAGAGGAAACCCACACAGGCCCAGGGAGAACATGCAAATTCCAGGCAGGTAGTGTCATGGTTGGGATTCAAACCAGCGACCTTTTTTACTGTCAGGCGAGAGTGCTACCCACGACGCCACTGTGCTGTCCCAATACTACCAAAAAAAAGCTCTATTTGTGGGGAAAAAAATAAAAATACATTTATTTGGGTACAGTGTCACAGGACCGCGCAATTGTCAGTTAAAATAACGCAGTGCCGTATCGCAAAAAATGGCCTGGTCAGGAAGTGGGGTAAATCTTCCAGAGCTGAAGTGGTTAATGTATTTTGACCAAGGATAACACCATAAAATTATGATTAATCACTTGAACAGATAGGCTATCTCTCTTTTTATAAATAATTCCTCTTTAATCGCCTTACACCGTCATTGGCATAACATCATAGAAATGATAAAGGGACACCCATACAAAGTGATGGATGACAAATTCACGGGTCCTTTGCTGTTTATTCTTCTAATGCTTTTAGGAAAATATGTCACATTTAAATAACCCATTTAACAGCTGGATTTATCTGGGTCAGGTCTCTTTCATCACAGCCCTGTGAACATCTGGATATCCTATTCTTCAATGGCAAATCCCAGTCTCAGTAATATTCACTGTATTTATTATAACACAAACATTCTCCACACCCTGTTCAGTTTAAACATTTGCCATTTACAAATGACGCAGAGTTGATTCAATCAAGGATTTATTGTTGATTTCTATGCAAGATCTGCCGCATTCAATTCCACTTCTCATCTGCATATGAAGGTCTTCACCTTTGCACCAGAAGGCATTAAGGCATTAAGCATTATAAATGCAGCACAGTGGCTCAGTGGTTAGCACTTCTACCTTGTAGTCCTGGTTCAAATCTAGGTCTGGACACTGCATGGAGTTTGCATGTTCTCCCTGTGCATGGGTTTCCTTCCACACTCCAAATGTGCTGGCAGGTTAATTGGCCTTAGTATATGTATGTATGTATGAAAGATAAGGACCTTAGATTGTAACTACTTATTGTAATCCTGTATTTTTTTGCCCGCTCTTTCGACATTTAAATAAACTGATTGTTAAAAAAAAAAGATTGTAAATACTTGAAGGCAGGGACTGATTTGAATGTACAGTACATGTAAAGTGCTGCTTAAAATAATGGTGCTGTATAAAAACCTGTGAAAATAAATGCAACTTAAAGCCAGTGAGAATGTAAATGATTTATTTCTTGGTTTTATAAATTATTTTTATTTAAAGCCCAACTCAGGAAAATCTGAAAATTCTCCATTTCATTGTGGCTGCACTCGCACTACAAGATTTGACTGCTTGTTTGTTCTATCTGTAGCGCCCTGCTCCTATTGGGTAGGCGCTAGTGTAAATTTAGTTGTCTGAGGCCTCGTACACACGACCGATTTTCTCGTCGTAAACAGTCAAGAAAAGTGCCGCGAGAGTTTTTTTGTCTAGAAAAACGTTCGTGTGTATGGTTTTACGACGAGAAACTTGACGAGAATCTCGACGAGAAAATAGAGAACCTGCTCTCTATTTTCTCGTCAGGATTCCAGATTTCCTCGTCGTGTTTCTCGTCGGCCTGTTTTGTGACGAGAAAATGGTTCGTGTGTATGCTTTTACGACTCTTCCAAAAGCGCGCATGCTCACAAGCAACTATGAGACGGGAGCGCATCTTCTGGTAAAACAAGCCTTCATAATGGAGAGAGCACATTCGTCACGCTCATAAATATTTCATCGTTTAAATGTTCTGCATTGAATTCTTCGTTAGAATGTTACATTAATCAAAACGAGAGACCTTCTTTTGCTGCTGATATTCACACAGAGTTCTGCCTTATTTTTAACCTTTTTCATGCTGCTCTTTATAAGATTTATGTGTATTATATCGTGCAAGTTTTTAGGAATAATTTAAATGGTTAGATTTTTCAAAATGATGTTAATTATAATTTCTCAATGTTTTGATAGCGATCTCACATTTAATTTTCTAATCTATATTTTTAAAATTTCACACCATGTTTTTGAGCTAATCAGATTTAGTTATTCTTTTGGGGGGGTGATATCTGTGCCTTTTATTGTCAGTCAAATGTATCTGCTTACTCCAAAGCTTTTTTTTTTTTATTTAAAAATACACATAGTCAAGTATGAACTTAAACAAAAAACACATTTATTCATGTTTATAAATTAAATAAAGAGAAGGCAGCGCTGGAGAAGCTGCTGCCATTTGTGCATCCCAGGGACCCCAGAGCACACAGCAACCCTGTGTGGACACTAAAATTGGGAGCTTGAGAAGGCCCACATTTCAGAACACAATCTGATGCTGGCCTCCCAGAGGTCAGGAACAGCAGCAGGTGAGATATATGTCCCAAGTGTGTGGTACTACAACAGGCTGCCTTCTGTCCGACCAGTGCGACCACAATGAAGCAAGGCCATCACTTCCTCTTCTTCCTGGCAACCTTCCCTGCAGCCTTTCCTGAAGCCTTTCCTGAAGCCTTTCCTGCAGCCTTTCCTGCAGCCTTCCTTCTTCGTTTAGCTGGAGGCTGGCCCACTGGAGGGGTACTCCTGTCAGGAGGAGGAGGTGGAGGTGTAGCAGAAGGGGGTGGGGCAGAAGAAGAAGGTGGAGGTGTAGCAGAAGGGGGTGGGGCAGAAGGTGGAGGTGTAGCAGAAGGGGTGGGGCAGAAGGTGGAGGTGTAGCAGAAGGGGGTGGGGCAGAAGGTGGAGGTGTAGCAGAAGGGGGTGGGGCAGAAGGTGGAGGTGTAGCAGAAGGGGTGGGGCAGAAGGTGGAGGTGTAGCAGAAGGGAGTGGGGCAGAAGGTGGAGGGGTAGCAGAAGGGGGTGGGGCAGAAGAGGAAGGTGGAGGTGGAGGTTGAGGTTGGGTCAGTTGGGCCACCTCACATATGGCGGTATTGGGGGTAATTTGCTCCATCACCCCCTTGTTGAGCAAGGTGATGAGCAGGGGTTCGCATAGGAGGCGTTGCTCCATGCTCATCACCTTGAACTTAGCCTCCACTAGGCCGGCAATGGCCTCTTCAGGGGATGTGGGCTCCTTGAGGGTGGCATGGGCCTCTTTAATAAGGGCCATTGCTGCGTCACTGGTGGTCCTGTCCCTCCTGCCTCTTTTGTGAAGACTGATGGGAGGCACCTGGGATCTGGTGCTTCTCCTTTGCCCTGCCACCTCCTGTCTGCCACTGGGCCCTGCCACCTCCTGGCTGCCACTGGGCCCTGCCACCTCCTGGCTGGTACTGGGCCCTGCCACCTCCTGGCTGCCACTGGGCCCTGCCACCTCCTGGCTGGTACTGGGCCCTGCCACCTCCCGGCTGCCACTGGGCCCTTCCTCCTCCTGCCTGACAGTTTCCAGACCCTCCTCCTGGCTGATTTCATCCTGTGTATGAAAAAGAAACATAGTTTAATATGTTGGTTTAATCTTTGCCTCAAACTTTGTAATCCTGATGGAAGCAATTAGAATGTAAATGCATAAATCCTTGCTTTAAATTTACCACTACATCAGCTTGACTATTTACCACACAATTAAGTGCAGAATAATGTCTACAGATCATGATTTCACTTGTGGAATACAAAATAATGTATGTTTCTCATCCTGACATATTTGGGAAACATTAATTTTATCCCACTACATTTTCAGTTAATACTATACCTGGCTCCAGATGGACAAATCAGGATCATCCAGGATGGCTGCCTCCTCTTGCTCCAGAGAAGGCTCAGGTTGGCTGCAGGGAAGTCTGGGGGGAAGAGTGGAGAGTGATGGCCTTGGCTCAATGTGGTCATCCAGGAAGGACATCCTGCTGTAGTACCACAAAACCGGGACATAAACATCATCTGCTGCTGCTCCTGACCTCTGAGAAGCCAGCACCTTAGAGCGTTCAGTCCTGTAGGTACCTCTCAAGCTCCCAATTTTAGTGTCCACTTGTTTTGCTGTGGCTGTGGGCACCTTGGTATGCACAAATGGGAGCAGCTTCTCCAGCGCTGCTTTTCTCACCCCTTTTTTTTTTATGGATGGGGTTTTTGGTCTCCCACAGAGCCGGCAGCTCCCTTACCCGGTCAATAAATTCCGCCAGGAACTCTTTGTCGCTAATAAAGACATTCATATTGTATCTGCAAGTAAAATAAATTATATTTAAATAATGTGAGGCAAACAGTCTAACCTCCTTCACATCCTAGTCACCATATATATCCTCCACCAATCTCAAGACAGTATAGGCCCACAATTTTTACAAGTCTCACAAAATCACATACCTTCGTTCGCACGTCCGTCACTTGAACTCCTCTCTCCGCACACCGAACGTACTATAGTCACATGTGTGTTTGCTATATACACACCACGCATGCGTCCAAATTCGAACACGTCGCTCCGCACACGTCGCCCGCCCATGACGTTCTAACTAACATCTTTTCCCCGCCCCTTCTCTTTCGGCGCGCAGACAGATATGGCGGAGTTACAGCAGGTGTCTGATAATTCCGCAACTAGCGAGGAGACAAGCCCGGAGACCGAGGACACGTCACGATCAAGGAGGAGATTCAAGGCATCGAATATGTCTTTGGCGGAGATGGCGGAGATGGTGGACATCTTGGTCAAGGCTGATTATGATGCCAAGCATGGGCCGTATAGCAAACCAAATAGAAGGAAGGCCAAAATCCTCACTAAAGTTGTGAAGAGTCTGAGGGCGAAGTTCGGGGTGAAACGCTCAAATGAGCAGCTCAGAAAGAGGTGGTCAGACCTCAAACTGAGGGAGCCAGACCAGTTGAGGAGCATAAAGAGGATGCTCGCTAAAAGTAAGTAAAATGACGACCTTTCTGCTATTAATCTTTTTAGAAACTGACCTTTTTTTTTTTTTTTTCATATTGGACTCCCTTCCAAAATGTAATATTTTGAACTAGGTTGGGCACAGTAATCGTTCGTTACGTTACCGACACTTCGTTCGGCCACTATCCGCGGTTTTGGCTTATTTAAGACCCCCAAAAGTAATTAGACATCTGCCATTTTTGATCAAGTATTATGGCAAATTTTTAAGTCTAGATGATGTGTTTGTAAGGAGAATGAAATGCAAACTTTAATCAGTGTAAAGGAGAGGACACTCAGCAGCTGCTTCCACATCTGTACTTTGGAGCACTATAGTGTGGGCCACCAGACCCGCCTTTTTTGGGTGTCCCACACAGGTGCATCAGAGTTTATTTGTGGTGCCTCCATGTCCAAAAAATTACATCCAAATGTGAATACTAAACATATTTGGGGTCATAAATAATGCATTTTTCTTTAAATTCCGCACAAACACACACTTGTACCCCACTTCCAAACAATTTAGCCTGTTTTAAGTTTAAAAATGAGATTTTTACAGTGTGATAAATAGACCTTTGGTTTTATTCTCATAGGGGAGAGAAGACTGGGAGGAGGACACTCCAGGGAGCACATGCACCCCACAACTTCCAAGCAACCCCAAACTCCCAAAGATCCACAACCGAAAGATGTGCAGGAAGTTGAGGTGGAGGAAGGAGAAGTGCAGGAAGGAGAGGTGGATGACGTTGTGGATCTGGTCACCACAACAGGTCAGTATCTGACACCACAGCTTAAGGTAAGCGAGGTAGGCCTGCAGAGTTTTATTAATTTTTTTTTATGGTTTTTAGGGGATGGAAATGTTGTGAAGGATAGCACACCGTTCTCTGCTGACAGTGCCCTCCGCCTCATCCAGCAAGTGATGGAATGTAGCACGGAACTGGACCTAATTAAACAAAGAATCCATGTGATGGAACAAACATTTAAAGACATTCTCGATGTTTTGGGGAGAATTCAATAAGCCATCCAAACACATTTGTTTTTACATGTTTGTTTTTATATTTTTACTAATTTTTTGAGTAACAAAGCAGCCAAAAATTGAATATGCACACAGTGTGTGAACATGTGCTATCTGCCATCAGGGGATATCCATGTACGTCTTTTGTGGGTGCAACCCCTTCCTCGTATCAAAAGTCGGTGAACTGAGGAAGGGGATGCACCCCCAAAACACGTCCATTGATCACCCCTGATGGCAGATAGCACATGTTGACAATAGGGATCAGGATTGTAAACTTCCTATTTGCAAAAAATTAAAAATGTGTGCATATTGAATTTTTGGCTGGGCAAGGGGTGGCAGGACCCCATATTAGGACGGGCACATAGAGACATAGTTTGTGTAACTGAATGTCTCAGATTGCTCAGAGGTATCCAATGTTGTCATTTTAGAAATGCAAGTGGTATTTTTGTATTTTCATAAGCCAAAATTTGCCGGGTTGTGGCCAGGCCAACCCCAAAGTAAAAAAAAAAAAAAAAGTGCAGAGAGTAAAATATTTGACCACAAACAACGTGTAGCTTCTTTTTATAATACTCTCTAAGCTTATTTGGTTCTTTTGTAAGGTAACATAGTGAAATTGGTTGTTATTTACTAAAGTAAAATACACTTGCCACTACAAATGCACAAAGACAAACTAGGAGACAGGAAAGAACAAATAATTAAAGGTTTAAACAAGATTTTTATTGGGATACTTAGACATAGGCTGGCATAGGAATTGCCCCCCTACCCGTGAAATACTCCATGTATTTGTCCCGAACCACATGGGCATTTTGGGGGGGCAAGCCAAGACGGGCAGATTCCAGGCCCGGAAGGGGATTTGCAGGGGAAAGTCCAGCCTCTGGCAAAACTGAGGCCATATACGAATTAGATTTTTGGCTCAGAAAGTTGTGTAGCACACAGCAGCATAACACTACATAGTTTATTTTGTAGTCCGCAAAGTGGATGGAAGTCATAAAAAGGCGGACCCGGCTGGCCATTATGCCGAAGGCATTTTCAACGACTCTTCGGGCCCTGGCCAGCCGGTAATTGAACACACTCTTCTCTGGGGTCAGGGTCCTCTGTGGAAATGGCCTCATAAGATGCCGTCCGAGTCCGAAGGCTTCATCAGCCAAGAAAACAAAGGGGAGTCCTTCAATATTCCCTGCATCCGGTGGCAATGCAAGGTCGTCACTCTGGAGACGGAGGGCAAACTCCGTCTGGATGAAGGATCCCCCATCGGACATCCGGCCATTCTTCCCTACATCAACATAGAGGAATTCATACCGTGCTGACACCACCGCCATCAGCACAATGCTATGAAACCCCTTGTAGTTGTAGTAGTAGGACCCAGAACGGGGTGGCGGCACGATGCGGACGTGCTTCCCGTCTATGGCACCACCGCAGTTGGGGAAGTCCCACCGCGTGGCAAACTCCGATGCCACAGTCTGCCATTCCTGTGGCGTGGAAGGAAGCTGTGGAGTGAAACAAGATGAAATAATATTAGAAAAACAAAGGCATACATTACAAGCAAATTCTAAACCAAAAAATTAGAGACCAACATCAATCTAATTATACGTTTATTAAGGTGTGTAAAAAAAGTATAATGGAAGGCTCATTTATCATATTCATCACCACCTCTGATGGGCCATTACTAAATTATTTTGGGGGGGGGGAGATGTGTTTGGCCACAGGATAGCATTGCAGTGGCGGTGCGTCCAGAGTGGGCGCTGGAGCACTGTCCCCTCTCTCCTGTGCCCATCACTCAGAACAATACATAGGTTCATGCGTTGCATGAACCTATGTATTGTCTATGCCGCACACTATTCAGGTGGATGGCCTCTTGTAAAGCGACCGACATATGAATAATTGCATCATTTAGGGGGTTAAAATTGCAGAGCAGAAACAGGTATTAAAAAAGTCTTGCAAATTACAACCTGAGGGATGTAATTGGCTTCCTCAAAGAAAAATCGGGGACGCAAGGAGGGGGCATTCCTTGTGTAAACACTGACAGGCTGCTCTGCCAATCATGTTCACCAAGTCTGTTTAATGGTAACATGATTGGCTGATGCAACATGAAGGGAAGGAGAAGACATCAAGGACAGAAGAAGGATGGCGCTGACCACAAGAAGGTAAGTGCAGGGCTGGGGGGAAACTGGCTGCATTAGAGGGGACTAAATGGCTGCATTGGAGGGGACAACTGGGGGCGTTTATTAGGCAACAGAGCAAAAAAGGAGGAAGTTTATTTCCGAAATTGGGGTTGGAACCCCCCAACATTTGGAGCAACAGGCGCCCCTGCTGGAAAAGTTAGTGAGGGGAAATATTTAGGGAGGATAAAAAAGGGGCAATCTAAAGCTTCCAGCATGCATGAGGACAAAGGGGACATTCTCAGCATATTACAATCATGGTAATTAGGGAAGGATGAAAGAAATACAATACATTAGCATACATGTAATACATAAAATGTGATGTTAAGGGAGAAAACTTACCCTAATATAGTCCTCCTGCAGGACTTGTATAATAGCAGAACAGGTGTCTGGGATTATGAGGCCCAGAGCCTGGGGGGAGATGCCTGTGGTGAACTTCAAGTCCTGAAGACTTCTCCCTGTCGCCAGGTAACGCAACGTGGCGATGAGCCTCTGCTCAGCACTGATGGCTTCCCGCATAACGGTGTCCTTCCTGGTAATATAGGGGGACACCAAAGCCAACAGTTCCTGAAAAACGGGGTCAGACATCCTCAGAAAATTCCTGTAGTCCTCAGGATTATTCTCGACGATCTCCCGCAGCAGAGGCATGTGGCAGAATTGGTCCCGCTGGAGCAACCAATTCTTGGTCCATGAACTCCTCCTCACACCATTCATGGACTGGTCTTGGTCCAAAACAAGCAGACCAACACCAAGCGCACGCACAGCACGAACTCGACGACGAGAACGTCCAGGCGACATGGCTAGGAAACGGTCGTCTAATCAGAACGTACAGAACAGAACGCACTTTAGAACAGCAAGGCCTATGAATAACGAACTGAAATTCAGAAACGAACAGGCAATAACGCACTGTAAAACAGATACGACCTGCCTAGACGCCCTGAAAGTCAAGATACGAACCCACAAGCACAAACTGAAACGCAGAAAACGATCTGAAAAGTACGAAGACTGAAAAGCGCGAATCGTCTCTTCCCAAACTTTTACTTCACACGCGGTAACACGAGATCAGCAAAAGCAGCCCAAGGGGTGGCGCCAAGAAAAAAGATCTTCCCCTTTATAGTGCCGTCGTACGTGCTGGACGTGAGCGCAGAGAACCACGAGGAAATTGGAAAATGACAGTGTGTACGCATAGAAAGCTTGACGAGAAAATCGACAAGCTTAACAAGAATCTCGTCGAAAAAAACGACGTGTTTTTTACGACGAGAAAATCGGTCGTGTGTACGAGGCCTGAGTTATAGTTTAACGCAGAATAATTGTACCAAATTTTGGGTTTCTGTTCCAGTTCAGCTGAGTTGCACATTTTCCACCTTCCTCTGGGTGTCGTTGTTGCCACAAGTCAAGGTTGGAACTCCAGCTGGCTGGATGTATTGGGTACCTCTTGCCCAGAAGCAGCTCAGTGGGATTGGTCACCCCCTGTGCATTCTGGGAGAGGGTACTTAAGGGGCAGACACCGTTTTGGCGGGGTCTACCGATCCTGACCTGACGGCCCTCCTGGCCTCAGGGATGTGTTTGCAGTTTTCTGCCTCGGGGCCTGCTGACCCCCCAAGGCTCCGTTACTGAGAGTAGGCCCAGAAGTTGCTGGGGCCTACTGATCCAGAGATGGTCCTGTGTCGCCTTGCCTGAGGGAAGGGACCGAGCAATTGAGGACTCAATTGAAGGACGCATCCGGCTCAAATCTACCTCACAGTGCTGCCGTCCTGGCTGAAAGATCCTGGCACTGTGTGTTATGTTTCAGAACTTTACCAAGCATGTGAAGAAACAAGTCTGTGGCAGAGATATTTGAACGAGCTCGCACCGGCTGCTAGGTCAGTGAGAGAGGCCTATCCGGTGGTTGCTACATCCAGTGTGGAAGCTATTGGTCCTCTGGATAAAGGAAAGTACCCCCGTGATCCGCAATACCTAAGGTACCTGAATCTCCCCCAACCCTCCATCCCTCTGTCTGAAGTTCTTGAAATAAACCCTTGAGAAAAAGAGACTAAGTGTTTGGTGCAGACATTTATTGACAACTCTTCAAGGAAGACCCCTAGGACGGACGTGGTGAACAGTAAGGTAACGGCAGGCCCAAATCTTAAACCAGCGGCCCCTACGGGGGTATTGCTACATATCTGAGAGTAAAAAAACTTTTACTTACCAGATTCTCCACTTCCCTGGCCAACAGCACTCCTGTATGCTCTGGTGGAGGACTGTCCCTCACGGTGACAACATCCAAACCAAGTCTATGAACACCAAAACAGTCTTGATGACATCAGGACCTTAGACTGCTGGAGCATGGGGGAGAAGACACTATGGGGACCAGTCTAGCAGCGCAGTGCAGCCAAAGATCAAGTAAATAAATCTACTTGTCTATGCCCCAGTCATGATCTGGAGTCAGCCTCGGGGACCAGTAGCTATAGCAGTAGCGAGGCTCCCACCGACCAGCTGGATAAGTGCAGCAGCAGGTCATCCTGGCAGATGACACAGGCATACCTGAGGTGTGGAGTCCAAGTACTAATTTGTATGCAGCAAAGCCCCTGATGGTGAAGATGGGTTTTGCTGCATGTTAGAACGAGGTTGCGGTCCTCAGGATCGTCCCACCAGGAAGTGAGCAAGCCGGGGGCCAGTAGCAGATATAGCAGGTAGGGATCAAGCAGAAGTGTACTCGGTAAACAAGCCAAAGACCAGTAACAAGTCCTTGTAGGTTGGGATCAAGCAAAAGCATTGTCGAGGAACAAGCCAAGGGTCAGTAACAAGTGGTAGCAAAGATATGGGTGGCAGCAGGAGAGACAAGAGCGAGATATTGGCTGGAGCGAGCACAATAATATGGCAAACAGGAAGGGCAAAGGTATGGCTTTAATAGGAAGCTCATGGGAGGAGCAAAGGGTTCAAGGTTCAAGACAAACAAGGCAGGATCATTCAAAGAATTGTCCAGGGGCCTGTACAACATTCCAGGTGGCTCACCAAGAAGAGACATCATAAGACACACCAGGGTTTACAGGCCCTGACAGCCCCCTAGACCTAAATGAGCAGTTAACACTTGCTATGTGGGCCCCGCTAAAAGGGAGTATTTCCATGTTTTCTGGAGTTCAGCTTTAAGTTTAGGCACATTTCTGTATTATAAGGAACTACACTATATGGGCAAAAGTTTGTGGATACCTGACCATCACACCTATATGAGTTGCTGAACTTCCCATTGCAAAACCATTGACAGTAACAGAGTGTGCGTCGCCGTCTTTACCCCCTTTGTGACACTACAGCCTTGACTTTTCCAAGAAGGGTTTCCACAAGATTTTGCAGTATATCTGCCCATTCAGCCAAAAGAGCATTTGTGAGGTCAAGTGCTGTTGTTGGATGTGAAGACCTGGCCCACAGCTGGCTTTTCAGTTCATCCCAAAGATGTTCAATAAGGTTGAAGTCCGGGCTCTCAAGTTACTCCACACCAGACTGATCAAATCATGTCTCTTCTGTGCTGGCTTTGTACACAGGGGCACAGTCATGCTGGAACAGAAAATAGTCTCCCCCAAACTGTTAACACAAGGTTGAAGTGTATAATTGTCAACAACCCTGGTGCTCAACCTGTGGCCTTTTGGAATCTGATGTGCGGCTTTCTGACCTCAGCAGTCTGTAGCGGGAACATTGATTATAGAAATAATATTGATCTCTACTAGCGTCATGTAATATATTCCTAGTTTCTAATTGTCTTCTGTAGCATATCCCCAGCCAAAATGTACCATGTCCACTCTCTGACCCTCATTTCCTCTATTAGGTCAGCAGTTTCTGACAGTCCTCTCAAGAATTACAAAGCTCTCCCTTTGATTATGTCAGGGGCTGCTTTTGAGGCGTCCTTTGACTCGTAAGTTGACAACCACTAGACTACAATGGATTTTTATCTGTAGAATTATCAGAACCCTTCACTGGAATCACCTCCACTGAATAATTTAAATTAGTATTCACATACACATATGGCCATATAGTGCACATGGTCTAAACTGGAATTGCATCACTTTACAACCCATCAATATTTAATCAGTGAACAAAAACTTTGTTCAAATTCTTCCCAAGAGATCCAGTTATTCCACCATTGGGCAGAGCCATCTTGCTTCTGACACAGCATAGAGAAGATGCAGCACAGCTGTCAATCTCAGATACCTCTGACGTTCCTTTGAGTCATTTGTCATTGCTGCCTGCATATATAATTGGCCACAGGTAATAGTTAGAGATGGAAATAAGGGCTTAGCTGTTGACTTTTGACAAATTGTCAAAATTTGCATATCATTATCAGTGATGTAGAAGAAGAAATAGATAGCCTGGCTGACGTACACCTCACCCGACCCAAGTGGTTAGCAGGTAAAAGCCTCAGCTTTATTCATCCAAGCCATGTCCCCAGCATGTTTTGCCCCCCAGGGCTTAATCAATGAGGTCATTATCAGTGCTGTTTAGCCTTCTTAGGGCCATGTAGGGAATTGAAAGTGTGCATCTGAAACAACTGATGGAGCAGGTTGTGAAGACTCAACTATGTCAACAAGTTTGGGGAATGTAAATAATGGTAACAAAGATGAATCCGCCCTTTGGTGTTCCCACCACTGCGCTTATGAACAAATAGTGATAATCAAATTTGCAAAAGAGTGAAGCAGCTACTTTTTAAGTTTGGTGAATGTAAAGGTTACTTTAAACGTTCTGGTGCAAGATGTGGCTAAGCGATTGTTGTGACTTGTTGTGGAATTGGGTCCATTTGTCCCACCTGACAGCTCTCCGGTAGTAATGGGAAGGTCACTGACCCACGCAGAGGAAATACGGGAGCCTTTTGTCACACTGCACTTCCATTTAATATAATAGTCCTGCTTATATCACCCCTTGCAAGTCAAGGCCATAAGCCCCTGCTAACCTCCTCTCCAGCGCTTGTCATTTCACATTGTTTTTCACCACCTTCCAAGACGACATTATTCTTCCTTCACCGATTTTCATATTTCGTTGTATTATAATTATTTCATTAAGTGAAAATAAAATGCGTTGTAATATTTCAAGGGAATGTCACATTTACATTGGACTTAACACAATTATTTATTTATGGACTTGTGAAACCTACTAGTCTGGAAGGTCAAAGTAAAATCATAGAATTAAACACAAAATACATATTTATATGATGGGAAGCAGAGAATGGGCCTATTCTCTAATGTTAACATAAAGCTCTATAGGGATGAATAAATAAAGAGTAATAGAACACTGAAATACTTACTTTTTGAAGTCATTAATCCAGGAGCCCACCAGTGCACCTCACTTTTGGGTAAAGACAGCTTGAGATTTTCCTACCCAAGGCAGGTTAGCCAACGGTGCATGAGCCACCTCCGGTAAAAAGCAACCCAAAGTTTCAGATCACTATGATGGCACCAATCAACCACTCGGTTCATATGAGTCGCCATATTGTACAGAGCAGGGTCGGGGAAGCTTATTCCCCCTTTAAGTTTCGTCCTCAAAAGCAACACCCCAACACCCCACCAAGCCATGGACAGTTACCCCGTTATATGAGTTTAATAAACCTTGAACGCACTTAATGAAAAAGTAGAGGGAGTGCCTGAAATCTGAAAAATAATTGAAAGAAGAGAAACTATCTCAAGATGAATCCTGAAAGTTCTTGCCACATCCCAGAAATATTTGGAAAAAGTAGAGGAAGTGCCCCAGGGATAGTATGGGCAGAGAACCGAAACATGTCGGGTTTTGCTGTGACCACAATCCTTACTCGACTTAATGTCTAAAAGCTTTATTGTGTGTTGCAACAACTAGCAGCTGTATATTTATCATTTCATTTTTGTTCCGTTTAATGTTTTAAATGTTCATGTGTATATTTTTCTATATGGAATAAAATTTATATTTTTTTACTTTTTTGTACCTTTCTCCTCCTATATATCCTGTTTTGGTTCTCTGCCCATACTATCCCTGGGGGCTGGGGCACTTCCTCTACTTTTTCCAAATATTTCTGGGATGTGGCAAGAACTTTCAGGATTCATCTTGAGATAGTTTCTCTTCTTTCAATTATTTTTCAGATTTCAGGCACTCCCTCTACTTTTTTTTTTTTTTATGAAAAATTGTTTTCATCTTGAGCATGTTGCAGTGGCCAAACCAAGAAAGAGAAGCGTTGTCAGGAATACATTTTTTTTTTTTTTATAAAAGATAGAGAGATAGGATCAAGAAAAGAAGGAAGTAAGAGAGGAATGAGGGAGAAAGGGAGGAAAGGAGGGAGTGATGAAGGAGGGGAGGAAGGAAAAGTAGAGAGGGGAGATAAAGTAAAGGAAGAGAGGAATGATCGGAGGGAGGGGATAGAAAAGAAAAGGAAGAGAAGAATAAGGGAGGAGGAAAGGAGTCGAGAGATGAGCAAGGAAGGAAGGAAAATAATGGAAGGGAGAGAAAGGAAAGGAAGAGAGGGATGAGGCAGGATGAAAGGAAAAGAGGGATGAGCGAGGAAGGAAAGAAAGGAAGGAAAGAAAAAGGAGGGAGAGGAGAGAAAGAAAGAGAGTTTAGAGGAAGGAGGAAAAGAAGAGAGGGATGAGGAAGAAATTAAGAAAAAGGAGGGAGGGATGAGGGAGGGAGGAAAGAAATGGAGGGAGAGGACAGAAAGAAAAGTAAGAGAGGGATGAGGGAGGAAGAAAGGAAGAGAGGGCTGAGCAAGGAAGAAAAGGAGGGAGGGGAAAGAAAGGAAAGAAAGAGAGATGAGGGAGGAGAAAAGGAAGAGAGGAATGGGTGAGGAAGGAAAGAAGAAAAGGAGTAAGGGGAGAGAAAGGAGGGGAAGAGAGATGAGGGAGGAGGAAAGGAAGAGAGTAATGGGTGAGAAAGGAAGGAAAAGGAGGGAGGTTAGAGAAAGGAAGAGAGGGATGAGAGAGGAGGAAAGGAAGAGGGGGGTGAGCAAGGAAAATAGGAAAAGGAGGGAGGGGAGAGAAAAGAAAGGAAGAGAGAGATGAGGGTGGAGGACAGGAAGAGTGATGGGTGAGGAAGGAAGGAAAAGGAGGGAGGGAAGAGAAAAGAAAGGAAGAGAGGGATGAGGCAGAAGGAAAGGAAGAGAGGGATGCGGGAGGAATGAAGTAAAAGTAGGGAGGGATGAAGGAGGAGGGAGAAAGGGAAAATGAGGGAGGGCGGCAAAAAGAAAAAGAAGAGTGGGGTGAGGGACAGAGGAAGGAAATGGAGGGAGATGATAGAAAGGAAAGTAATAGAGGGAGGAGCGAGGAAGGAAGGAAAAGAAGGGTTGGGGAGAGAAAGAAAAGGAAGAGAGAGAAATAAGGGAGAAGTTAAGGAAGCATGGAATAGGTGAGGGAGGAAGGAAGAAGGGGAAAGGAAAGGAAGAGAGGGATGAGAGAGGAGGGAAGGAAAAGCGGGTTAAGCAAGAAAGTAAGGAATAGGGATGAGCTTCGTGTTCGAGTCGAACATACGTTCGACTCGAACATCGGCTGTTCGATCGTTCGACGAAGATCGAATGATTTGGGCCGTTCGCGCCAAATTCGAGTGACGCGAACGGCCCACAATGCACTACGCCATCGCAGTGTCATCCAGGCGCTGTGATTGGCCAAGCATGCACTGTGACCCCGCATGCTTGGCCAATCACAGCGCCGGCAGCGAGGAGAGCAATGATTGGCCACAGGCAGGATGCCTGTGGCCAATTATTGCTGAGGGTGTTTAGTACACGCCCCACACTATAAAAGGCCGCCAGCACGGCGGCCTAGTGTAGTGTGTTCCGGAGCAGGGATAGAGCAGCATAGGCAGGGACAGTGACTTTTATTTCTTTCTTGCTTAACCTGGATTCCTTTAGTTTAGGGAAAGAGAAGGATAGGTAGGGAGAGTGTCAGTGTGTTTTGTGCTTGTGCTATAGTGTGCTTAAAAAAAACATTTTTTCTAGGGACAGAAAACTGTAGGTAGGGAGAGTGTCAGTTTCTTTCACTGTGCAAGTCCTTGTTTCTAGGGACCTGAAAGGACAGTGAGTGAATTCTCCTTGTGCTATATTGTGCTTAAAAAAAACATTTTTTCTAGGGACAGAAAACTGTAGGTAGGGAGAGTGTCAGTTTCTTTCACTGTGCAAGTCCTTGTTTCCAGGGACCTGGAAGGACAGTGAGTGAATTCTTCTTGTGCTATATTGTGCTTAAAAAAAACATTTTTTCTAGGGACAGAAAACTGTAGGTAGGGAGAGTGTCAGTTTCTTTCACTGTGCAAGTCCTTGTTTCTAGGGACCTGGAAGGACAGTGAGTGAATTCTCCTTGTGCTATATTGTGCTTAAAAAAAACATTTTTTCTAGGGACAGAAAACTGTAGGTAGGGAGAGTGTCAGTTTCTTTCACTGTGCAAGTCCTTGTTTCCAGGGACCTGGAAGGACAGTGAGTGAATTCTCCTTGTGCTATATTGTGCTTAAAAAAAACATTTTTTCTAGGGACAGAAAACTGTAGGTAGGGAGAGTGTCAGTTTCTTTCACTGTGAAAGTCCTTGTTTCCAGGGACCTGGAAGGACAGTGAGTGAATGCTCCTTGTGCTATAGTGTGCTTAAAAAAAACATTTTTTCTAGGGACAGAAAACTCTAGGTAGGGAGAGTGTCAGTTTCTTTCACTGTGCAAGTCCTTGTTTCCAGGGACCTGGAAGGACAGTGAGTGAATTCTCCTTGTGCTATAGTGTGCTTAAAAAAAACATTTTTTCTAGGGACAGAAAACTGTAGGTAGGGAGAGTGTCAGTTTCTTTCACTGTGCAAGTCCTTGTTTCCAGGGACCTGGAAGGACAGTGAGTGAATTCTCCTTGTGCTATATTGTGCTTAAAAAAAACATTTTTTCTAGGGACAGAAAACTGTAGGTAGGGAGAGTGTCAGTTTCTTTCACTGTGCAAGTCCTTGTTTCTAGGGACTGGGAAGGACAGTGAGTGAATTCTCCTTGTGCTATAGTGTGCTTAAAAAAAACATTTTTTCTAGGGACAGAAAACTGTAGGTAGGGAGAGTGTCAGTTTCTTTCACTGTGCAAGTCCTTGTTTCTAGGGACTGGGAAGGACAGTGAGTGAATTCTCCTTGTGCTATAGTGTGCTTAAAAAAAACATTTTTTCTAGGGACAGAAAACTGTAGGTAGGGAGAGTGTCAGTTTCTTTCACTGTGCAAGTCCTTGTTTCTAGGGACCTGGAAGGACAGTGAGTGAATTCTCCTTGTGCTATATTGTGCTTAAAAAAAACATTTTTTCTATCGACAGAAAACTGTAGGTAGGGAGAGTGTCAGTTTCTTTCACTGTGCAAGTCCTTGTTTCTAGGGACCTGGAAGGACAGTGAGTGAATTCTCCTTGTGCTATATTGTGCTTAAAAAAAACATTTTTTCTAGGGACAGAAAACTGTAGGTAGGGAGAGTGTCAGTTTCTTTCACTGTGCAAGTCCTTGTTTCCAGGGACCTGGAAGGACAGTGAGTGAATTCTCCTTGTGCTATATTGTGCTTAAAAAAAACATTTTTTCTAGGGACAGAAAACTGTAGGTAGGGAGAGTGTCAGTTTCTTTCACTGTGCAAGTCCTTGTTTCTAGGGACCTGGAAGGACAGTGAGTGAATTCTCCTTGTGCTATATTGTGCTTAAAAAAAACATTTTTTCTAGGGACAGAAAACTGTAGGTAGGGAGAGTGTCAGTTTCTTTCACCGTGCAAGTCCTTGTTTCCAGGGACCTGGAAGGACAGTGAGTGAATGCTCCTTGTGCTATAGTGTGCTTAAAAAAAACATTTTTTCTAGGGACAGAAAACTCTAGGTAGGGAGAGTGTCAGTTTCTTTCACTGTGCAAGTCCTTGTTTCCAGGGACCTGGAAGGACAGTGAGTGAATTCTCCTTGTGCTATAGTGTGCTTAAAAATAACATTTTTTCTAGGGACAGAAAACTGTAGGTAGGGAGAGTGTCAGTTTCTTTCACTGTGCAAGTCCTTGTTTCCAGGGACCTGGAAGGACAGTGAGTGAATTCTCCTTGTGCTATATTGTGCTTAAAAAAAACATTTTTTTCTAGGGACAGAAAACTGTAGGTAGGGAGAGTGTCAGTTTCTTTCACTGTGCAAGTCCTTGTTTCCAGGGACCTGGAAGGACAGTGAGTGAATGCTCCTTGTGCTATAGTGTGCTTAAAAAAAACATTTTTTCTAGGGACAGAAAACTCTAGGTAGGGAGAGTGTCAGTTTCTTTCACTGTGCAAGTCCTTGTTTCCAGGGACCTGGAAGGACAGTGAGTGAATTCTCCTTGTGTTATAGTGTGCTTAAAAAAAACATTTTTTCTAGGGACAGAAAACTGTAGGTAGGGAGAGTGTCAGTTTCTTTCACTGTGCAAGTCCTTGTTTCCAGGGACCTGGAAGGACAGTGAGTGAATTCTCCTTGTGCTATATTGTGCTTAAAAAAAACATTTTTTCTAGGGACAGAAAACTGTAGGTAGGGAGAGTGTCAGTTTCTTTCACTGTGCAAGTCCTTGTTTCTAGGGACTGGGAAGGACAGTGAGTGAATTCTCCTTGTGCTATAGTGTGCTTAAAAAAAACATTTTTTCTAGGGACAGAAAACTGTAGGTAGGGAGAGTGTCAGTTTCTTTCACTGTGCAAGTCCTTCTTTCTAGGGACTGGGAAGGACAGTGAGTGAATTCTCCTTGTGCTATAGTGTGCTTAAAAAAAACATTTTTTCTAGGGACAGAAAACTGTAGGTAGGGAGAGTGTCAGTTTCTTTCACTGTGCAAGTCCTTGTTTCTAGGGACCTGGAAGGACAGTGAGTGAATTCTCCTTGTGCTATATTGTGCTTAAAAAAAACATTTTTTCTAGGGACAGAAAACTGTAGGTAGGGAGAGTGTCAGTTTCTTTCACTGTGCAAGTCCTTGTTTCCAGGGACCTGGAAGGACAGTGAGTGAATTATCCTTGTGCTATATTGTGCTTAAAAAAAACATTTTTTCTAGGGACAGAAAACTGTAGGTAGGGAGAGTGTCAGTTTCTTTCACTGTGCAAGTCCTTGTTTCTAGGGACCTGGAAGGACAGTGAGTGAATTCTCCTTGTGCTATATTGTGCTTAAAAAAAACATTTTTTCTAGGGACAGAAAACTGTAGGTAGGGAGAGTGTCAGTTTCTTTCACTGTGCAAGTCCTTGTTTCTAGGGACCTGGAAGGACAGTGAGTGAATTCTCCTTGTGCTATATTGTGCTTAAAAAAAACATTTTTTCTAGGGACAGAAAACTGTAGGTAGGGAGAGTGTCAGTTTCTTTCACTGTGCAAGTCCTTGTTTCCAGGGACCTGGAAGGACAGTGAGTGAATTCTCCTTGTGCTATATTGTGCTTAAAAAAAAACATTTTTTCTAGGGACAGAAAACTGTAGGTAGGGAGAGTGTCAGTTTCTTTCACTGTGCAAGTCCTTGTTTCTAGGGACCTGGAAGGACAGTGAGTGAATTCTCCTTGTGCTATATTGTGCTTAAAAAAACATTTTTTCTAGGGACAGAAAACTGTAGGTAGGGAGAGTGTCAGTTTCTTTCACTGTGCAAGTCCTTGTTTCCAAGGACCTGGAAGGACAGTGAGTGAATGCTCCTTGTGCTATAGTGTGCTTAAAAAAATCATTTTTTCTAGGGACAGAAAACTCTAGGTAGGGAGAGTGTCAGTTTCTTTCACTGTGCAAGTCCTTGTTTCCAGGGACCTGGAAGGACAGTGAGTGAATTCTCCTTGTGCTATAGTGTGCTTAAAAAAATCATTTTTTCTAGGGACAGAAAACTGTAGGTAGGGAGAGTGTCAGTTTCTTTCACTGTGCAAGTCCTTGTTTCCAGGGACCTGGAAGGACAGTGAGTGAATTCTCCTTGTGCTATATTGTGCTTAAAAAAAACATTTTTTCTAGGGACAGAAAACTGTAGGTAGGGAGAGTGTCAGTTTATTTCACTGTGCAAGTCCTTGTTTCTAGGGACCTGGAAGGACAGTGAGTGAATTCTCCTTGTGCTATATTGTGCTTAAAAAAAACATTTTTTCTAGGGACAGAAAACTGTAGGTAGGGAGAGTGTCAGTTTCTTTCACTGTGCAAGTCCTTGTTTCCAGGGACCTGGAAGGACAGTGAGTGAATTCTCCTTGTGCTATATTGTGCTTAAAAAAAACATTTTTTCTAGGGACAGAAAACTGTAGGTAGGGAGAGTGTCAGTTTCTTTCACTGTGCAAGTCCTTGTTTCTAGGGACCTGGAAGGACAGTGAGTGAATTCTCCTTGTGCTATATTGTGCTTAAAAAAAACATTTTTTCTAGGGACAGAAAACTGTAGGTAGGGAGAGTGTCAGTTTCTTTCACTGTGCAAGTCCTTGTTTCTAGGGACCTGGAAGGACAGTGAGTGAATTCTCCTTGTGCTATATTGTGCTTAAAAAAAACATTTTTTCTAGGGACAGAAAACTGTAGGTAGGGAGAGTGTCAGTTTCTTTCACTGTGCAAGTCCTTGTTTCAAGGGACAGAGAAGGACACCTGAAGGTAGCCCTTATTGCTTTTTTCCCATCTCCCTGCAGGCCATCTATTAGAATGTCTGGAAGGCAAACAAGGAGAGGCAGACAGTCAGGAGGCAATAAAAGAGGGCAAGCAGGCTCTGTGTCTGGGGGCAACAGTGCTGGTCGTGGACGCGGTGCATTGTCATCAGCACATGGCCATGGGACACGCTTGTCCTTCTTTTCCGCAGCTGGACATGTTGAGCCACATCATGCCGAAGACTTGGTAGAGTGGATGACCAAGCCCTCCTCCTCCTCCTCATCCTCTCTCACCCAGGCTCAGGGTACTGGCAAAGCAGCTGCCAAAGCGTCCTCTTCCCTGGTATCAATGTCAGACTCATCATCAGTCACTCCTTCCCTAGACCCACCATGTCCTCCTCCTGAGGAGTCCCCCGAACTGTTTGAGCACAGTGTTGGGTACATGCTCCAGGAGGATGCCCAGCGTTTCGAAGGGTCTGATGATGAAACCCAGCTACAGGAAGGCAGTAGCGTGAGAGCAGACAGAGGGGATGCTCAAGAAGGACACCAATCTGGCAGTCATGTTCCAGCAGCTGCAGCATACTGCCAGATTGGCTCCAGTGATGAGGAGGGAGGGGATGATGAGGTCACTGACTCCACGTGGGTGCCTAATAGGAGAGAGGAGGAGGAGTGTCATGGATATGCAGTAGTGTTGTCTGTCAGCTTACCTTCCTTCCCATGTGTTCATCTTAGAGGCCTGAGCCCTTTCACCTGGCTTCCTTTATAATCTCCTCCCAGCCAGACTCCACCCCAGGCCCTATCACAGAACACTATATTAACCTGTGCACTGCAAGCCTGCTTTGCTGATCAACGTGTTTGTTAGGCATTGTGTGTTTGGGTTCCTGCCTGCCGTGTGCTACGTCTGTCTCTCTGTTACGTTATTGGCTTGTCCCTGACCATCCCTGTCTGCTCGTGACCCTTGACCTTCGGCTCGTTCTTCGTTATCCTTGTCTGCTTGTGGCCCCTGACCTTCGGCTTGTTATTCGGTTCTCTCTATCGTGTGCTGCTGCTTCCCCTTATCCTACGGGGCGTGAGCTAGGAAACTCCAGGGGCCGCGACCTGGTCCCAGCCTGCAGCGTAACATCCTCACCACTAGAGGCCCTGGAGAAGACCAGCTGGGTCTTAGACTCCGCGCCCTGGGGAATCTTGGCTCTCGCTTCCGTTGGGATCCCGGTTGTGCTCCTCTGGTCCCGCTTTCCACAACCACCCAGTTTCCTATCCACAGAAGCCAGCCATAGGGTTCACTACCTCGCGGTGCACTCCTGTCCCCCTACGGTGTGCATCTGTCACCTGGCCACAGGTGACCCTGACAGTTTGATCAGCCATGAACCCGGCTGACATCCCGCTACCCGCGGATGATCCATTGCAGGGCATAGTTTGCAGACTTGAAACCCAGGAATCGAATCAGACTCAGGTGATGCGATTCCTCCAGGATCTGGCTTCTCGCTTCGAGCAGCTTCAGGCCTCCTTGGGAACCCTGAATCCACAACCTCAAATACAATCAGCGGCTGCACCTATTGCACCAGTCGCAGCCACACACTCACTACAACTGCCAGCTCCGTCCCGTTTCTCTGGGGACTCCAAGGCTTGCAGGGGGTTCCTTAGCCAATGCACGATTCATTTTGAGCTCCAGCCCCAAAACTTCCTGTCTGATCGGGCTAAGGTAGCCTATATCATTTCCCTCCTCTCTGGTGAAGCTTTAGCCTGGGCAGCCCCTCTGTGGGAACTGAATGATCCAGTGGTTTCTAGCCTGTCTGGCTTCTTGAAACTTTTTCGGAATATCTTCGGAAAACCGGCTCGTGTCTCTTCAGCGGCCAGCGCCCTTTTACGTCTCCGCCAAGAGTCTGCTTCTGTGGGACAGTATGCCCTTCATTTCCGCATACTGTCGGCTGAGTTGAGCTGGAACAATGAGGCCTTAGTCGCAACCTTTTTGCATGGCCTGTCTGATAGAGTGAAGGATGAATTAGCAGGAAGAACCATCCCCACTGATCTGGCCGGCGTTATCTCCTTGTGTAACCAGATCGATATTCGCTTTCAGGAGAGGACCTTAGAAAAGCAACGCCAGCACTCCTTGGTTCTTAGTCAGCCTGAGCTCCCCTCTCTTCGACCCGTAGAGCATCTCCTACCAGCTGAGGAACCCATGCAGCTGGGTCGGACCAGGTTATCCCCCGAGGAACGTGCTAGGCGCAGGAACTCTTGGTCTGTGTCTTTACTGTGGGGGCAAAGGTCATTTTCGTGACACTTGCTCTCTTTGTCCAGAAAAACGTTCGGGTCCACTTCATCTGGAAAGTGGAGTATTGGACCCAGAAATATCACCTTCCCCTTCTCGTCTTATGCTTTCTGTGTTCCTTCATGTTGGTGCTTCTTCTCATTCGGTCTCAGCATATCTGGATTCCGGAGCCGCTGGTAATTTCATGGACTGGGAAATCGCATCGTCCATGAGACTTACTCTTTTGCCCCTCACCACGCCATTGGTGGTCTTGGCGATTGATGGTACTGTTCTCCCAGGGGGACCTATCCGCTTCCAGACCCTCCCTGTTAAGATGTCGGTAGGGACACTCCACCAGGAGTGGATATCCTTCCTTATCTTACCCAAGGCCTCAACGCCTATCATTTTGGGTCTCCCATGGTTACAGCTCCATTCTCCTCATGTGGACTGGACTACTGGACAGATCCTGGCTTGGGGTCCCTCCTGTTCCTCGTCCTGCCTACCCAAGGTTGCCCCCTGTGAATCTGAGCCGGTCATTCATTCCAGGTTGCATAACCATTTACATTTCTCTGTCCCTAACCACCCTTGGACGCACAGCCAGGCTAGCTTGTCTACAAGTCCTGCAGTCGCTACGTCTTGCGATGCGATTCAGGTAGTCGCTACACCTGACTCAGCTATTCACTCTGCCTCTGTACTAGTTATGCCAGTCCAGCCCATGCCCAGTGAGCCTCCTACTTTTTCTTGTTTGGGACATTCTGCTTGTCCTTCAGCTATTCAGCTTGACTCCGGCGACATGTCACCTTCTAACCAACCTGACTTCAGGGTTCCACTGACATCTGCCCAGTCTGATGGTCCTGTGCAAGATGACCAGTTCCCCTTTAAGGGTCTAGGGGACCCTCCTCAGATTCCTGTTGATCCTCTCATGCCCTTGCTTATTCCTAGAGAGCCTTTGGTCCTCAATAGATCTTCTTGTCATCTCCCTACCTCGTTTTCGGTCTCTGAGGATAATCTTAAGTACGAGGTTAGACAAGTTCTGGATTCTCGGCTCTGCAGAGGCATTCTTCAGTACCTTGTGCATTGGAGAGGTTTTGGTCCTGAGGAGGCGTCTTGGATCGCTGCATCTGATGTCGCTGCACCTCATCTGTTGAGAAGGTTTTATCAGAGATTTCCCTTTAAGCCTGGGTCCAGGCGGGGGAGGGCCCATAAGAGGGAGGGTACTGTCATGGATATGCAGTAGTGTTGTCTGTCAGCTTACCTTCCTTCCCATGTGTTCATCTTAGAGGCCTGAGCCCTTTCACCTGGCTTCCTTTATAATCTCCTCCCAGCCAGACTCCACCCCAGGCCCTATCACAGAACACTATATTAACCTGTGCACTGCAAGCCTGCTTTGCTGATCAACGTGTTTGTTAGGCATTGTGTGTTTGGGTTCCTGCCTGCCGTGTGCTACGTCTGTCTCTCTGTTACGTTATTGGCTTGTCCCTGACCATCCCTGTCTGCTCGTGACCCTTGACCTTCGGCTCGTTCTTCGTTATCCTTGTCTGCTTGTGGCCCCTGACCTTCGGCTTGTTATTCGGTTCTCTCTATCGTGTGCTGCTGCTTCCCCTTATCCTACGGGGCGTGAGCTAGGAAACTCCAGGGGCCGCGACCTGGTCCCAGCCTGCAGCGTAACATCCTCACCACTAGAGGCCCTGGAGAAGACCAGCTGGGTCTTAGACTCCGCGCCCTGGGGAATCTTGGCTCTCGCTTCCGTTGGGATCCCGGTTGTGCTCCTCTGGTCCCGCTTTCCACAACCACCCAGTTTCCTATCCACAGAAGCCAGCCATAGGGTTCACTACCTCGCGGTGCACTCCTGTCCCCCTACGGTGTGCATCTGTCACCTGGCCACAGGTGACCCTGACAAGGAGGAGGATGAGGAGGAGGCACATCTCCAACGAGACAGGATGCCCTTTGGTGGCCAGCGTAAGGGCAGTACACCGACGGAATCACACCGCAGAGCTCCGCCTGTGCAGGGCGCTGCCTCTGCCCGTCATTCAAAAAGTTCCTTGGTGTGGGCCTTTTTTGAGGCTAGTGCATCAGATCGCACAGCTGCTGTTTGCAACATATGTCTCAAGCGTATATCGCGTGGCCAAAACATCAGCCGCTTGGGTACCACATGCCTGACCAGACATATGTTGACCTGCCATGCAGCTCATTGGCAAGCCTACCTCAAAGACCCACACCAAAGAACAAAGCGGACCTCTCCTTGCACCGCATCAGCTGGGATCTCCAACCCCACTATAACTTCAGTCCTCTCTGAAACATGCACTGAGAGGAATGAAGGTGTAGAATTAGGTGTGTCACAGCCAAGTACTTGCGGCCACTCTGCTAGCAGTACACCGACGTCCGATTCTAGCAGGCAAATTTCCCTGCCCCAGCTGCTGGACCGTCGAAAGAAGTTCACTCCCAGCCATCCACATGCCCAGCGGTTGAATGCTAGCTTGGCTAAATTGCTAGCGCTTCAACTGCTGCCTTTTCAGTTGGTAGACTCGGCCCCCTTCCGTGAGTTTGTGCAATGTGCGGTTCCTCAGTGGCAGGTTCCCAAACGCCACTTTTTCTCACGGAAGGCTATTCCGGCTCTCTACCGGCATGTGGAAGGCAATGTCTTGGCCTCGCTGGACAGGGCGGTCAGCGGTAAGGTGCATATTACCGCTGACTCATGGTCCAGCAGGCATGGACAGGGACGTTACCTTTCTTTCACGGCCCATTGGGTCACTCTTTTGGCAGCTGGGAAGGATGCAGGACAAGGTGCAGTAGTGTTGGAGGTTGTCCCACCGCCACGCCTCCAAAATGCTACTACTGGTTGTGACACACCTCTCTCCTCCACCCCCTCCTCTTCTTCTTCCTCCATGGCCTCTTCCTGTGGTTTGTCCTATGAACCAGCGGTGCTCCGTAGCCGTTCACGGGGCTACGCAAGTACGCAGGCAAAAAGATGCCATGCCGTGCTTGCGCTGGTGTGTTTGGGGGACAGAAGCCACACTGGGGCAGAGGTCCTGTCTGCTCTGCAGGGCCAGGCCGAGAGGTGGTTGACGCCACGCCAGCTTAAGCCAGGAATGGTGGTTTGCGACAATGGCACCAACCTCCTCTCCGCCCTCCGACAGGGACAACTGACCCATGTGCCCTGTGTGGCTCACGTCCTTAACCTGGTGGTGCAGCGGTTCTTGGGCAGGTACCCGGGCTTACAGGATGTCCTGAGGCAGGCCAGGAAAGTCTGTGTGCATTTCCGCAGATCTTATAATGCCAGTGCTCGCCTGGCTGAGCTGCAAAAGGAGTTGAACCTGCCCAAGAACCGCCTTATATGTGACATGCCCACCAGGTGGAACTCAACGTTGGCCATGCTGCAGCGGCTGCACACGCAGCAGAGGGCCATCAATGAGTACCTGTGCGACTACGGCACCAGGACAGGGTCAGGGGAGCTTGGTTTTTTTTCTCCACGCCAGTGGGGCATGATCAGGGATGCATGCACTGTCCTGGCACCATTTGAGGAGGCCATGAGGATGGTGAGCAGTGAAAGTGCATGCATCAGTGACACTGTACCTCTTGTCCACCTGTTGGAGCACACGCTGCGTGGAATAATGGACAGGGCACTTGAGGCAGAACAGAGGCAGGAAGAGGAGGACTTCCTTGCCTCTCAAGGCCCCCTTTACCCAGACAGTGTTCCTTCTGTCCCACCCATCGCACAGGAAGAGGAAGAGGAGGAGGAGGAGGAGGAGGAGGAGGATTGTGTCAGCATGGAGGTGGAGGCTGGCACTCAGCATCATCAGCAGCAGTCTTTTAGGGATGATTTACAGTCCCAAGAAACCAGTGGACTTGTACGTGGCTGGGAGGAGGTGACTGCGGATCATGTCGTCCTTAGTGACCCAGAGGACTCCGGAGCGAATGCCTCAGCAAACCTACGCTGCATGGCCTCCCTGATCCTGCAAAGTCTGCGGAAGGATCCTCGTATTCTTCGGATCAAGGAGAGGGACCATTACTGGCTGGCCACTCTCCTTGATCCACGGTACAAGGGTAAGGTTGCGGACCTTATGTTACCGTCGCAGAGGGAGCAGAGGATGAGACAACTCCGGGAGGCCTTGCAGAAAGGTCTGTGCAACGCGTTCCCAGAGACTGGGAGGTTACAAACTCCTGGTCCAGGACAACGAGTTGCTGAGGCTTCGGCCAGTCAAAGAAGGAGCGGTGGGGAAGGTGGCCGTCTGACCGATGCGTTCAGACAATTCTTTAGTCCGCAGCCCCAAAGTATGATTGGTTCCAGCAACCATCGCCAGCGTCTGATAAACATGGTGCAGGAATATCTAGGGGCAAGGTCAGACTTGGACACCTTCCCCACCGAAAATCCTCTGGCTTACTGGGTCTTGAGGATGGATCACTGGCCAGAGCTTGCACAGTATGCAATTGAGCTACTGGCCTGTCCTGCATCCAGCGTTCTTTCGGAACGCACATTCAGTGCTGCTGGAGGATTTGTCACGGATCACAGGGTGCGCCTGTCCACCGACTCGGTTGATCGACTGACTTTCATCAAGATGAACCAGTCTTGGATCACCACCAGCTACCACACACCTGATGCTGATATAACAGACTAATTGATTTTAACATGTCACGTCCCTTCAAGACTGATGCTGATGCTGAGTGCCTGTGCTGTTATGTTGACTGGCTATCCTCCTCCTCCGAGTCCTCAATGATACGATTGATGATGATAGCTTGGAAGATCATTTTTGTTTATGGGTGCCGCCACCAGTGGCTAAGGCCCAATTTTTCAGCCCCTGTTTTACAGGGGCGTGTACTTACAATTTTTTTAGCAATAATTTGCCATAGGGCTCATTGCTGTGCTCCAAGTACAGTATCTGTGAGGGGTTGTAGTGTTGTGCCACCAGTGCCTAAGGCCCAATTTTTCAGCCCCTGTTTAACAGGGGCGTGTCATTACAATTTTTGAAGCAATACTTTGCAACAGGGCTCATTGCTGTGCTCCAAGTACAGTATCTGTGAGGGGTTGTAGTGTTGTGCCACCAGTGCCTAAGGCCCAATTTTTCAGCCCCTGTTCAACAGGGGCATGCAATTACAATTCTTGATGTAATAATTCACAGCAGGGCCCATTCCTGCACCCACCAAGAGTAAGTCTGAGGGCTTACAGTGTTGTGGCAACGCCACCACCACCACCACCACGAAAGGCCCAATTTTTCAGCCACTGTTCAAAAGGGGCATGTAATTACAATTCTTGATCTAATAATTCACAGCAGGGCCCATTCCTGCACCCACCAAGAGTAACTCTGAGGGCTTACAGTGTTGTGGCAACACCACCACCACCACCACCACCACGAAAAGCCCAATTTTTCAGCCCCTGTTCAACAGGGGCATGCAATTACAATTCTTGATCTAATAATTCACAGCAGGGCCCATTGCTGCACCCACCAAGAGTAACTGTCAGGGCTTACAGTGTTGTGGCACCAGCACCACCATCAAAGCCCCAATTTTTACTACCACTGTTCAACAATTATATGTAATTAAAATTCCTGATATAATAGTTGACAGCAGGGCGTTCCAGCACCAACCAAGAGTAACTGTGAGTGCTTACAGTGTTGTGCCAACACCAACAACTAAGGGGCCTATTTCTGCAGAGTATATACGGCAGGTCCCTACTTTCAAACATCCAACTTACAAACGACTCCTACTTGCAAACGAAAGAAGACAACAGGAAGTGAGAGGAAATCTACCCCTAGGAAGGAAAATTCTCTCCTGTAAGAATAAATATGGGAGAAAGGTGTCTCCTCTGTACTGATGCTTTATCAGCAATCCTTGTTTCAAGAAAAACACCACATTTCAAAAACAGTTGTCATTGGGACGGAAAGTGAGGTGAAATGTTCTGAACAGGGGCACAGACAGCAAAACAAATGTTACAGGGGTGATAACCCTTACCTATGTTTCCCAAAAAGTTTAAAAATAGATTTTTGGGCTGGAGCTACAGTTCAACAATGTACCTGTTCAAAATTACAAACAGATTCTACATAAGAACAAACCTACAGTCCCTGTCTTGTATGCACCGCCTGTATACGGCTGTTCAGAGTATATAGGGCCTTTTTTATTTTATGTGCGGGGTTCCCCTTAATATCCATACAAGACCCAAAGGGGCTGGTAATGGGCTGGGGTAGGGGGGGGGGGGGGGGTCATGGGGTAGCTATGCCATTTTTCTTAAAGATTTTCATCCATATTACCGGGACCAGACATTACATTAAAGCCGCAAGAAGTTTTAAATGGCTTTTTTTTCCTTTAGAAGTGTCATTTTGTGCAGGGACAGTTCTAAACACGGGAAACACGTGGCACTTCACAGGCATACTTTAGACACCCCCCAGGTACGATATTTAAAGGAATATTTGACTTTTTTTTTTCACTTTATGCATCATTAAAATGACTGCTCCCGAAAAACGACCGTTTTTAAAACTTCTTTTTGCATTGATACATGTCCCCTGGTGCAGAACCCGGGTTCCCAAACCCTTTTTATGACAATAACATGCATAATAGTTGTTATAATTAGCACTTTAGAATTCGAACGTTCGCATCCATTGTATTTAATAGGGTTCTAATGTTCGTACGAACTTTCGGTCCGTTCGCGGGTTCTGGTGCGAACCGAACCCGGGGGTGTTCGGCTCATCACTAGTAAGGAAAAGAAGGGGGGGAGAGAGGAAAATAGGGAGGAGGAAAGGAAGAGAATGATGAGTGAGGAAGGAAGAAAAAGGACGGAGGGGAGAGAAAGAAAAGGAAAAGAGGGATGAAGGAGGAGGAAAGGAAGAGAGTGATGAGTGAGGAAGGAAGTAAAAGGATGGAGTGGAGAGAAAGGAAAGGAAGAGAGGGATGAGGGAGAAGGAAAGAAAGAGAGAGATGGGGGAGGAAGGAAGAGAGGGATGAGCAAGGAAGGAATGAAAAGACAGTGGTGAGAAAGGAAAGGGAAAGGACAAGGGGGAAAAGCAGAAAAACACACATGAGTAAAATGCAGAGAAATAACAATTCATACTTAAAAAAAGGGTGAAAAAAAAATCTTTAAAGTGATTATAAAAGATCTTTTTTTTTTTTCTTTAACAAACATGTTATTCTTACCTGCCCTGTGCAATGATTTTGCATGGAGCAGCCCAAATCCTCTTCTGCTGGCATCCCTCTTCAGCGCTTTTGGCTCCTTTTCCTGCCGAGTGCCCCCATAGCAAGGGGAGTACTCATTGAGGCTTGATCTCATATTGCACTGTGCGCATCTATTGATACACACAGTGCAGCTCGACCTCGCCCCCTCCGGTCACTGCATTTGACTGACAGTTGCAGGAACCAGCTCTTATTGAGTCCATTGAGGAGGGAGAGAGAGAGCATGTAAAAAGTGTTTTTTTACATTAATACCGATAATGCATTAAGATAAAAAAAAAACTTTAGCCTTTACAACCACTTTAAATTTACTTTAAATTTACTTTACAAACCTCATGTAGGTGTCTCGCACTCTTTCACATGACATCCTGCCAGCGGTATTTTGATAACTACAAATACAAAATATAAAAGATTTATTTAATTGCCTTTGAAAATTGCTTCCAAATTGTCCCTTTCTCTGCCAATGAAGAGATTGCTTGTAGCGGTCATGATTCTGTTTTCTTTTTGATGTACTTTTCTGTGTTTACTGAAAGCTGCAATTTATGGGGATTACAGGATAATAGTAAAATTGCTGGAGTTTCTTAATGTACAGAAAGTAAGACGCCTCGGCGCATTTTAATGGTTTAATGGTCAGAGGTCAGTTACAACAGAATAAAGACGACATTACAGGGGGAGAAAAGTGTAAAACTTTAAAATGAAAATGACAGCGGTATTCACAAATCTCAAAAAGCCGCGCTCTAAAGGACACTTAGGCGCTTTGAAATAAACCGACGCCGCTGCGTATTTTCTCTCCAGCTCCTGTATTAAGGTAATAGCAGCACGCTGTAGAGAAGTGAAGTGGAATTTACTGAGAAATTTCTATAAACCCATCAAGTCTTTTCTGAGGAATCTATTCTGGATAAAGAGTTATGCTGAAACAAGAGCTTACCAGAACAATATGTACTATTGAGGTTCAAAATTGACATCCAAGTAACTTTACAAGAATGAAAACACAAGTTCTTTTTTTCAAAACGTAATTAAATTTAATTTTGCATAGTGATTGATATAAGTAGATAAAAAAAATAAAAAATAGCCAGCCGTAAGAAATATTTATTGCCACATATAGGAAAACAAAAGACCAGACGCGTTTCGGCTGAAGATATAAGTAGTTGAGTCTGATCTCATATCAGCTTCCTGTAATTCCCAGTTCAGCAGCACTCTAGGAACCAATTAGGGCTAACTTCATTCTTGTGCCCATTCATTGTCCACAAGATGGTTCCAGCCTGTGTGGCTAAGCGGCAGCATTGACTGCAGAAAGATTAATGACCTGGCCGCACTGTCTGGTAGAGGTGGCTGGATTATCAGATTGGCTGGGCAGAGTTACAAACAGTTCCCTTTAACCACTTGCCGACCGCAATACGCAGGGGCGCCCCCATCCATGCGTCCATCCCCTTGCAGGATGCTGGATGCATGCATTCCAATGGCGGGGGTGTTTTTTTGAAGCACCTGTATAGAGCCAGAATCTCTAATATGCTTCAAAATAGGGTGGACTCTGGACACAGAGCACTGAGAACCAAGTCCACCCAGGTGTGTTACAATAGGGGGGGGGTTGTGATTGTTTGCTGCCTCCCCCAAAAAACACAGCCACCACTGGCAATACACATATATACTTTGCGGCTTTAAAAGTAGTTTACCAGGGTTATGACTGAAGCTATTAGCTACAACCATGTTCTGTTCATTATGAAAGCGATTCGAGCAGATCATTAGCTGCTGAATTGCTTTTAGAAGCAGCTTGAGGGGTCACCCCCCCCCCCCTCCTGCCACTCGCCAGTATTTCTCATGCTTACCGTTTTTACCGGCAAGCCCAGGAAACGATCCGACGGTTCAGAAAGGAGGGGGAGACGAGCGAGGCTTCATACGGGGCAGGTGAGTGTCCGATTAATAAAAGTCAGCAGCTACACTTTTTGTAGCTGCTGACTTTTATATTGGTGGAACTCCGCTTAAGGCCCCTTTCACACTGGGGCGGTGGGTGCTTCGGCGGTACAGCGCCGCTATTTTTAGCGGTGCTTTACCGTCAATTTTGCGCCGCTATTCGGACACTAGCGGGGCGCTTTTACCCCCCACTAGTGCCTAAGAAAGGGTTAAAACCACCGCAAATCGCCTCTGCAGAGGCGCTTTGCCGGCGGTATAGCCGCGGTGTCCCATTGATTTCAAAGGGCAGGAGCGGTGGAGGAGCGGTAAACACAGCGCTCCTTCACCACTCCAAAGATGCTGCTAGTAGGACTTTTTTACCGTGGGCTTTTACACTGGAGAGACAGCAGCGGCTGTTTCAGGGCGCTTTGCAGGCGCTATTTTTTGCGTTATAGCACCTGCAAAGCGCCCCAGTGCGAAAGGGGTCTCAATAATTTATTTCTATACAGGATCATACAATATATCAATTATACAGGATTTATATAGCGCCAATAGTTTGTGCAGCGCTTTACAAAATGGCAGATGGTACAGTTACAATACAATTTGTTACAAGATGAATCAGACCCCAGATCTCTCCATAAAGAAAACCTGTCATCCCTTATTTCTATTACAAGGGATGTTTACACATTCCTTGTAAATGGAATAAAAGTGATAAAAAAAAAAAAAAAAAAACAATTAAAGGGACAGTGTAAAAAAATAATAATAAAATGAAATAAAAAATGAAAGTGCCCCCATACCTCTGTGCTCGCGCGCAGAAGTAAACGCATATAGGTTGTGCACGCATATGTAAACGGTGCTCAAACCACACATGTGAGGTATCGCACTGAACGTTAGTACGAGAGCAATAATTCTAGCACTAGACCTCCTCTGTAACGCTAAACAGGTACCTGTAAAAAATAAAATTTAAGTACTGTATCATAGTTTGTCGCTATTCCACGAGCGTGCGCAATTTTAAAGTGTGACATGTTAGGTATCTTTTTACTCGGCGTAACATCGTCTTTTATATTTTACCAAAAAGTGAATCTAATGGGAGTAATCGACATATGACATGTAAAAAACATTCTGTGTGCAGCAGTACCCCCCCCCCCCAGCCCCTCTAATACTTACCTGAGCCCCTCGTGATCCAGTGATGTGCATGAGTGCATGAGAGCTGCTGTCAATCACAGCCAGTGAGCCAATAAGGAGAGAGAGGGAACAGGACTGAGCTGAAGCTCTGTGTGTGAATGGACACGAGCCTGCTTGGGTGCCCCCATAGCAAGATTCTTGGTCTGGGGGCACTCGGCAGGAGGGATGGGTCAGAAGCACTGGCAGGGGACCCGAGAGGAGGAGGGTCAGGGCTGCTCTGTGCAAAACCACTGCACAGAGCAGGTAAGTATAACATGTTTGTTATTTTTTTTAATTGCCTTTAATATCACTTTAAGTAGAAAATCCGAAAGACTTGGTCACAAATGGTTGGACATCGCCCATTTCTAGTGTAGACTAAATGAGGCCGGTGAAATTACATCAGTCATTCAGTCCCCCTGCAATCTCTTTCTATGACTTTAAAGCGGAGGTCCTCCAAAAAAAAATTTTTAAAAGTCAGCAGCTGCAGTATTTTAACCACTTAAGCCCCGGACCATTTGGTAGCTAAAGGACCAGAGGTGAATTCAGAATTTTGCACTGCGCTGCTTTAACTGTAAATTGTGCGGACATGCAATGTTGTACCCAAACAAAATTTGTGTCCTTTTCTTCCCACAAATAGAGCTTTCTTTTAATGGTATTTGATTGCCTCTGCGATTTTTATTTTTTGCGATATAAACGGAAAAAGACCGAAAATTTGGAAAAAAAATGATATTTTCTACTTTTTGTTATAAGAAAAATTGAATAAACTCAATTGTAGTCATACATTTAGGCCAAAATGTATTCAGCCACATGTCTTTAGTAAAAAAAATGTCAATAAGCGTATATTTATTGGTTTGCGCAAAAGTTATAGCGTTTACAAACTAGGGTACGTTGTCTGGAATTTACACAGCTTTAAATTTATGACTGCCTATCTCATTTCTTGAGGTGCTAAAATGGCAGGGCAGTACAAAACCCCCCCCAAATGACCCCATTTTGGAAAGTAGACACCCCAAGGAAATTGCTGAGAGGCATGTTGAGCCCATTGAATATTTTTTTTTTTTGTCCCAAGTGATTGAATAATGACCAAAAAAAAAAAAATTACAAAAAGTTGTCACTAAATGATATATTGCTCACACATGCCATGGTTATATGTGGAATTGCACCCCAAAATACATTCTGCTGCTTCTCCTGAGTACGGGGATACCACATGTGTGGGACTTTTTAGGAGCCTAGCCACGTACGGGACCCCGGAAACCAAGCACCGCCTTCAGGATTTCTAAGGGCGCAAATTTTTGATTTCACTCCTCACTACCTATCACAGTTTTGAAGGCCATAAAATGCCAAAATAGCACAAAACCCCCCAAATGACCCCATTTTAGAAAGTAGACACCCCAAGGAAATTGCTGAGAGGCCTGTTGAGCCCATTGAATATTTTTTTTTTTTTGTCCCAAGTGATTGAATAATGACAAAAAAGAAAAAAAAAATTACAAAAAGTTGTCACTAAATGATATATTGCTCACACATGCCATGGTTATATGTGGAATTGCACCCCAAAATACATTTTGCTGCTTCTCCTGAGTATGGGGATACCACATGTGTGGGACTTTTTAGGAGCCTAGCCGCGTACGGGACCCCGGAAACCAATCACCGCCTTCAGGATTTCTAGGCACAAATTTTTGATTTGACTCCTCACTACCTATCACAGTTTCAAAGGCCATAAAATGCCAAAATAGCACAAACCCCCCCCCAAATGACCCCATTTTAGAAAGTAGACACCCCAAGCTGTTTGCTGAGAGGCATGGTGAGTATTTTACAGCTCTCATTTGTTTTTGAAAATGAAGAAAGACATTTTTTTTTTTTTTATTATTTTTTTCAATTTTCAAAACTTTGTGACAAAAAGCGAGATCTGCAAAATACTCACAATGCCTCTCAGCAAATAGCTTGGGGTGTCTACTTTCCAAAATGGGGTCATTTGGGGGGTTTTGTGCCATCTGGGCATTCCATGGCCTCCGAAACTGTGATAGGCAGTGAGAAGTGAAATCAAAAATTTACACCCTTAGAAAGCCTGAAGGCGGTGATTGGTTTTTGGGGTCCCGTACGCGGCTAGGCTCCCAAAAAGTCTCACACATGTGGTATCCCCGTACTCAGGAGAAGCAACAGAATGTATTTTGGGGTGTAATTCCACATATGCCCATGGCATGTGTGAGCAATATATCATTTAGTGACAACTTTGTGCAAAAAATAAATAAAAAATTGTCTTTTTTCCGCAACTTGTGTCAACATATAAAATATTCCATGGACTCGACATGCCTCTCAGTATATAGCTTGGGGTGTCTACTTTCCAAAATGGGGTCATTTGGGGGGTTTTGAACTGTTCTGGCATTTTATACACAACATTAGGAAGCTTACATCCACTCTTCTAACCACTTGAAGACAAAGCCCTTTTTGACACTTTTTGTTTACATGAAAACATATTTTTTTTTGCAGGAAAATTATGTTGAACCCCCAAACATTATATATATTTTTAAAGCAAAGGCCCTACAGAATAAAATGGTGGGTGTTGCATTTTTTTTCTACACAGTATTTGCACAGCGATTTTTCAAACGCATTTTTTGGGGAAAAAATACACTTTTTTTAATTTTAATGCACTAAAACACACTATATTGCCCAAATGTTTGATGAAATAAAAAAGATGATCTTAGGCCGAGTACATAGATACCAAACACGACATGCTTTAAAATTACTGCCCTCGATCTGACCTTCGCGGTGATACCTCACATGCATTGCTGTTTACATATGACGCCAGACCGACGCTTGCGTTCGCCATTGGGCAAGAGCAGGGCAGGACAGGGGTGCTTTTTTTTTTATTATTATTAATTTTGCTTTTTTATTTTATTTTTAAATTGTTCCTTCCATATTTATATTTTTTTATCATTTTTATTGTTATCTCAGGGAATGTAAATATCCCCTATGATAGCAATAGGTAGTGACAGGTACTCTTTTTTTGAAAAAACTGGGGTCTATTGGACCCTAGATCTTTCCTCTGCCCTCAAAGCATCTGACCACACCAAGATCGGTGTGATAAAATGCTTTCCCAATTTCCCAATGGCGCTTTTTATATCCGGGGGGGGGGGACATTCCCTCCCACTGCTTGTAAAAGCAGTCCAGAGGCTAATTAGCCCATTTTGGAAAGTAGACACCCCAAGCTATATACTGAGAGGCATGTCGAGTCCATGGAATATTTTATATGTTGACACAAGTTGCGGAAAAAAGACAATTTTTTATTTATTTTTTGCACAAAGTTGTCACTAAATGATATATTGCTCAAACATGCCATAGGCATATGTGGAATTACACCCCAAAATACATTCTGTTGCTTCTCCTGAGTACGGGGATACCACATGTGTGAGACTTTTTGGGAGCCGCTGGCTGAAAAGAATGATACCAAGATGATACCTAAACCCGCAGGCATCAATCTGGTATAACCATTCAAAGTCCAGAAACATACCAGTACGTTGCTGGTCCTTGTTGGACATGTATTGTAATCTTTTTTTTCCATGCAGCCAGGTGGCTGAACGAAAAAAGAGATTGATCGGTGGGTATGCCCACCATTAGAATACCGCCCTTCATCCACCCACTTCTAATGATGGGCATACATGCACCATTTATATATGCCGAAGCATGGGGGCATCCTCCCGCAAAAAAGTTATGCCGCACACACATGGTCGGACTTTTCCACGGGCAAGCCTCCGTCGGAATTTCGACCGTATGTACGCGGCATTAGGAGCAAAATCACTCCTCCGCCCCTGCTGCCCCAATGCTTCGGCATATTTGCTTTTTTTTTTTAACTGTGGTGGTGAAATCACCTCCTACAGCACTGGAGTCGCAGGGATCAGGCCTGTCTCTGCGAACGCTTCAGTTATGTGTGTTGTGTTTTGTAAGTGACAGTGATCGATCGATACTGCACTTGGGTGGCCTGGGCTGGACGGAGGGGCAAAACGCAGGTGCTAGCAGGTATCTGGGCTGATCCCACTAACACTGCGTTTTTGGGAACCCTAAACTGCTGGGGACGCTAGTATAGATCTGATCAGATCAGATATTGATCTGTTCAGATACTATACCACTAAGGGAGGTGTATGCTTCACGCGTGGGTGTTAGCGTTACTGGCACTAACCTGACACTGCCTGGGGTGTGACGCAGACCCTCTCTGACGCTAAAACCTAATTGATATCACCCGCCGGGCGATCAGGGGGTTAAACCTTTATTGGGTTATATACGGCGGGTGCCCTGACACTATAAAAAGCAAACTAACTAACCAGCGTCACCCGTAACACTTATATGATGATCACTGGTGAAAGGGTTAACTAGGGGCAATTAGGGGGTTAAAACCTTTATTAGATAATATATGGGGGTACCTGACGCTATAAAAACCTGCGGCGAACCTAAAAAAAATTACTGGCTACCGATCTGCATCACCGACGCTAAGACAGCGATCAGAAAAATGATCGCTTAGCGACAGTGGTGATAGGGGGTGAAAGGGTTACCTGGGGGGCGATCAAGGGGGTTAAACCTTTATTAGATAATTTATGGGGGTACCTGAAGCTATAAAAACCTGCGGCGAACCTAAAAAAAATTACTGGCTACCGATCTGCATCACCGACGCTAAGACAGCGATCAGAAAAATGATCGCTTAGCGACAGTGGTGATAGGGGGTGAAAGGGTTACCTGGGGGGCGATCAAGGGGGTTAAACCTTTATTAGATAATTTATGGGGGTACCTGACACTATAAAAACCTGCGGCGAACCTAAAAAGAAAATACTGGCTACTGATCTGCATCACCGACGCTAAGACAGCGATCAGAAAAATTATCGCTTAGTGACAGTGGTGATAGGGGGTGAAAGGGTTACCTGGGGGGCGATCAAGGGGGTTAAACCTTTATTAGATAATTTATGGGGGTACCTGACGCTATAAAAACCTGCGGAGAACCTAAAAAAAATTACTGGCTACCTGATCTGCATCACCGACGCTAAGACAGCGATCAGAAAAATGATCGCTTAGCGACAGTGGTGATAGGGGGTGAAAGGGTTACCTGGGGGGCAATCAAGGGGGTTAAACCTTTATTAGATAATTTATGGGGGTACCCGACGCTATAAAAACCTGCGGCGAACCTAAAAAAAAAATACTGGCTACCGATCTGCATCACAGACGCTAAGAAATCGATCAGAAAAATGATCGCTTAGCGACAGTGGTGATAGGGGGTGAAAGGGTTACCTGGGGGGCGATCAAGGGGGTTAAACCTTTATTAGATAATTTATGGGGGTACCCGACGCTATAAAAACCTGCGGCGAACCTAAAAAAAATTACTGGGTACCGATCTGCATCACCGACGCTAAGACAGAGATCAGAAAAATGATCCCTTAGCGACAGCGGTGCTAGGGGGTGAAAGGGTTATCTGGGGGGTGATCAAGGGGTTAAACCTTTATTAGGGGGGGTTAGGGGGCTACACTGGACCTAAAACTAAATGTAGTGACACTTTTACAGTCACAAATGTCACTGATTGCAGTGATCAGTAAATAAATGGTCACTGCAATCAGTGACACTGTGACTGGGGGCTGGGGGGTGATCTGGGGGGGGGCGATTCATGTGCCTATGTGTGCTGGTGTTAGTGTAGTGTTTGTGCACTAACCTTGATGTCTTCTCTTGTACGGCGCTCGGTATATGTGAGCGCCGCACAGGAGATGACATCACTTCCTCCTGCTTCCTCTGTCTGTGTAAACATTCCACAGACAGAGGGGGCATTTCCATTCGCCGGGAGCGAACGCGGGGGGGTGGCCGGAATCGAACGGCCGTCCCCTCATGTCGGATCGCTCCCCAATGAATTCCGACCGCTCACTGTACAGAAGGGGGGTCCGATTGGACCCCCCAACTGTACAAAGGCAATCACGTACACTGTACGTGATTGTGCCTGTCGGTGCCATTGTGCCGACGTATATATACAGTGAGCGGTCGTTAAGTGGTTAAAATAAGGACACTTACCTGTCCAGCGCGCCCGCGATGTCGGCACCCAAGGCCGCCCCATCCCTCGGTCCTCGGATGCTGCCGCCGCCATCTTCGGTAAGGGAATCAGGAAGTGAAGCCTTGCGGGGGTCTATGCCCAGAAGTGGGTGCAAATACCTGTCTTAGACAGGTATCTGCTCCCCCCTCCGCCCTGAAAGATGCCAAATGTGACACCGGAGGGGGGGGGAGGAATCCGGGCAGCGGAGGTTCCATTTTTGTGTGGACCTCCGCTTTAAGGAGAGTTTAGTTTGATGACACAGTTTCATACCGTATTGATTTTTTTTGAAGGACATCCCATAATTTATTTATACTAGCCTTCCGAGCTTGCTTAAACGCTCTATTAAAAGTCAGCAGATACAGTACACCCAAGAGGTGGAATACCAAACATGCTTTGCCGGAAGGTGGAACGTTGGGTGACTGCGTTGTGTTGGCCCCAAACATTAATATTTTTCCTTGGTGCTGATTGCATTTTGCATGACAATTGCACGGTCATGCAACGCTGTACCCATATCGAATGTTTAGCTTTTTTCACACACATAGAGCTTTCTTTTGGAGGTATTAAATCACTGCTGGGTTTTTTATTTTTTGCTAAACAAACAAAAAAGTCAGACATTTTTGAAAAAATAAACTTTTTTCTTAGTTTCTGTTATAAAATTTTGCAAACAGATCATTTCTGATGGGCACTGATAAGGTGGAGAGCGGTCAGCAAGTGGTTAAACAAGAACAGGTCAAGGATAGTTTAATCACTTTAGTTCCGGAAGGTTTTACCCCCTTCATGACCTGGCCATTTTTTGCTATTTAGCAATAAGCTTATTTACTGGTCATGCACGCTGTACTCAAAAAAAATATATATCATTTTTTCACACAGCTAGAGCTTTATTTTGGTGGTATTTGATCACCATGGGGTTTTTATTTTTTTTGTAATATAAAAGACCAAAATTCTGGAAAAATAAATATATTTTTTTAATTTTCTGCTATTAAACATTTTCAATAAAAATACATTTTTAAATCAAATTTCTTCATAAACTTTGGCCAAATATTCTGATATATGTCTTTGGTACAAAAAACAAAAAACAAAAAACAAAAATCCCAATACGTGTATTTTTTTGGGGTTTGTGTGAAAGTTATAGCGTCTACAAACTATGGTATATATACTGGAATTTTAATTTCTTTATTGTTTTTATACTACTAATGATGGCGATCAGCAACTTATAATGGGACTTCGATAGTGCGGTGGACAATCTGACACTAACTGATGCTGGAGGGGGTTGGGACTGACTTTGGCCTCATGTACACTGGCTGCTCCTAAGCGTGAGTTTAGGAGCTTGTGGCTTTTTTTGCCAAAGCCGCTAAATTCAAATAAATAAAAGCCTATGTATCCATGTATACATAGGCTTTTATGAGAGTTTAGGAGCAGCAGAGTTTAGGGGCAGTAAATGTCCCTCTCCTGAATGCAGAAGAATCACATTCAGGAGAGGAATGTTTTGCCCAAAAAACGGCAAACGCAGCAAAAACGTGAACGTGTAAACGTGCCGCGTTTAGTGCTTGGGCGTTTGTTAATTTCAATGGCAAGTACTTTGGCCACTGAAATTAATAAACTCCACATGCTAAACGCAGCAAAAAACGCGGTACCACTTTTTTCAGTGTAGCGCTACCCCCAGTTAAGAGAGCCGCTTGTTTGATTTCGGGCCCTGTATACAGTACCGCCAACCCCCGGCAATCTTACTCAACCCACTCTGGCACAGCTAGTCTAGGGATTATACTTATCACAATCAACAGTATTGCAAGGAGTAATCTCTTTGCAGTAAGACAACACACTGAGGCGAGAGATCAAATATAATAGTTTTACTTTTATATCAAAAGGCATAGGCAGAACAGAACACATGCAACTTGCTTACAGAGCCCTGTAGCAATAGGTGTAGCACACAACAATGGCCCAGCGCGGTAACCCACCGCGCGCAGCTATTATGGTGTACGCGCCCTGTGGCGCACTAAACAATATTCTATCTCCCCTCCCTGGTCAGGCCTGACATAGAAGAAATCTCAGTCTTTTCACTTAGTATTTCTTCACATGCAAACTTTCGGTGGTGCACTTGATGAAACAGTATTTGTAATCCACAAGTAGGCAGTCCCCCTGGAACACTATACTGGAGACACTTTAACTCTGTCCTGCTACTGGTCTCCTAATGGAACAACAAACAACGATAGGTGGGCCAAGGCAGTCTATAGGCCTAAACACGGTACAGTCTATTGGCTTGAGCAAGTGCTCGCTCACCACTCTGGACGCGATCCCAGTCCGGGACTTCCACCTGCTGTGTCTCCGCACACAGCGTCTGCAACGATCGGGTCCCCGATCCAACTGATGTCCTCACTCGACAAGTCCGGTGCCACCCAGGCTCCGCAGTGGGGTGGAAGGCTCTTCGGAAGTTGCGCAAGGCCCCAGGCTTCAGGCCTTGCACTGCAGCAGATCCGCACAGGAAGAAACAGTTGCTTGCAGCACGGTGTCCAAAGAGGCCGAGCTCCGCCTCGCCTCCTTCCTAAATAGCCCCTCCCATGAGTCTCTGCGGTGGCAAATTGCACTCTGGGTGCCAAACGGGGTTCTGGGTAACGTAGTCCCGGGGCCTTAAAGGAGACCCCGCTACATCAGCATTTAGCCTTTTTCTACTGCCAGGAAAGTTTTGTTTAGGGAAGGCCACTGTACATGTAGCCTAACTGCGACTCAGGGCTGGGACATAGGGTGGGCAGGAGGGTTGGCCATCCTGGGCACTATGGTATCATGTGAGGTGAGGGGTGCCACAAGGAGATATCTATAGAGGGACATTTATAGCGGGACATCTATAGAGGGACATCTATAGCAGGATATCCATAGAGGGACATTTATAGAGGGACATTTATAGCGGGACATCTATAGAGGGACATCTATAGCGGGACATCTATAGCGGGACATCTATAGAGGGACATCTATAGCGGGACATCTATAGCGGGACATTTATAGCGGGACATCTATAGAGGGACATCTATAGAGGGACATTTATAGCGGGACATCTATAGAGGGACATCTATAGCAGGATATCCATAGAGGGACATTTATAGAGGGACATTTATAGCGGGACATCTATAGGGGGACATCTATAGCGGGACATCTATAGCGGGACATCTATAGAGGGACATCTATAGAGGGACATTTATAGAGGGACATTTATAGAGGGACATTTATAGCGGGACATCTATAGAGGGACATCTATAGCGGGACATCTATAGAGGGACATCTATAGAGGGACATTTATAGAGGGATATCTATAGAGGGACATCTATAGCAGGACATTTATATCGGGACATATATAGAGGGACATCTATAGAGGGACATCTATAGCGGGACATTTATAGCGGGACATCTATAGAGGGACATCTATAGAGGGACATTTATAGCGAGACTTCTGTAGCACCCTCTACCTTAGGTAGGTGCTAAGTGTAGGGTTTTTGTGTAAGCTGCCAATGCAGGTAAATTTAAGCAGGCCTATGCTGCGAGCTAGGCCTGTTTGTTTTTGATCTGGGGGCAGCGGAGTGGTTTAGTGTAGCAGTAGGTGACTGACATGTACTTTGGTTCTTGGACGCCTCCTCTGTTTCCAGGGAGAAGGTTCTGGAAAAGGGGCAGGGCTGAGTGCTGGAGTGACATGGGGTACATGTGAGGAGCTCTGACCAATCTCTAACTAGGATTGGCAGGGGGCAGGCCTCCTACATATACCCATGGTTAGCCTGCTGGGGGAGGAGTTGTCGGCTGGGTGAACTGAAGGATGGAGTGCTAGACTGTCGTAAAGGAGGGACAACCACATCTGGGGGGTAGGGTGACCACATTTCCAAACCACCATTCAGGGACACCCCCCTTCCCAAAAATCAGCTTGTGCTGTAACGAATCACAGCACAGTGTTTGGACACAAGAGGCGGGATTTATGATTTCTCCAATTACAAGCAGGGGGTGGGGATTGTGCTCCTCCAGGCATTCCCGGCCAGGGCAAGTACTGTCAGTGAGTAAAGCGGTGATGTGGCGGCCTTTTTTGGGGGGCATCAGATTGGCCCGGGGGGTGGCTGTGTCAGTTTCGTTCCGGGACACTGTATTGTCCTGGAATGAAGTTGCCCGGGACAGACCTGCAAAATCCGGGACTGTCCCGGACAATCCGGGACACGTGGTCACCCTACTGGGGGGGTGTAACTCTGGCAGAGGAGCTCGGGAGCCTCTCCTTACACGGTCATGGAGAGGTGCCCTGGAACAGGAGCTGGAAGAGGCAGTTGGTCCGCATGTCCGGAGTAAGTCCTTCAGGAAGGATCCAGGGCAGGTGTCGGTGAGTGAGTGCACAGTGGAGAGATCTGGAAGAGGCATGCCAGGGTAGCTGGGTGCAGAGCCAGAGGGAAAGACTCTGGAGTTTGTGTCAAATCGATGCAGCCATGAGGGTGGGCAGGATTTGCAAGTCGGACTTGCTGGGATCAGTAGTCCATCACCATTAAATCTTCTCAAGTAATCGGTTGCTGCCATGAGGGGGTACTGCAGGCCCTGGCCTACAACGGTTTAATCTACTAAATTAACTGTGACTTATTCAGAGTGAGGCCTAGTCATTTTCTGATAGTGTGACAGGATTACTAAGACTGTGACAGGAAGAAGTGTTCTAAGGTAAAAGTCGATCAAGCATTGTGTTGGAGGAAGAAGTGTTCTGAGGTAAAAGTCTGTCAAATTTAGGGTCAGCCATCTTGTCCTTTCTAAAAAGTGTGACTATACTCTTTGAAGTACTGATTTGTTCTGTGGGCATCCCATGTCCCTTTCTCCAACCAAGTCCAATCCCCTAATAAAATAACAAAAACAAGCAAGAGACTGTTTATTGACTAAAGGAGTGTGTCTAACGGAGGTCTGGCAGCAGGGTGAAATGTGTGGATGTTGTAACTCGTAGCAACCAACCGCTACACTATTATAGAGGGACATCTATAGCAGGACTTCTATAGAGGGACATCTATAGAGGGACATTTATAGCGGGACATCTATAGAGGGACATCTATAGAGTAGGGTGACCAGACATCCCCAGTTTCTCGGGACAGTCCCCGGATTGAGGACACTGTCTGTCCCCGGTTTTGTCCCCGGATTGGATTTGAACAGGGGCTGGGGCAATTTCAAAGACAGTGTGTCAAATCGATGCAGTGTGTCAGTGCAGAATTTAAAAAAAAGTCATAATAATTCTGAATTACACACTCCGCCGCTCCTACTAGCTTAGGGGGTGTATTTTTTCCATTATCTGTGCCCCTTTCTGATGATCATGTGCTGGTCAGATCGGAGGGAATATTTCTTCAGTTTCGGGGCGCATGCCCATTCCGCTCAGCTTGCATGTTCTTCTGCCTTGGCTCAAGTCCCGGCCAGCCACCTGCCTGTCTATCTATCTGCTTGCCTTCCCTGGTGGAGTGATCTTCCTCCGCTCCCCACCCAGTAGTAGCCCGGGGCCCGGAGAGAGAGTTAGATATGACAGGCTGTGAGGCGGGGGGCAGAGAGTCGCCGATTGCCGCCATTACTAGTAAAAAATAAAAAAATGTCCCCGGATTTCATTTAAAAAATCTGGTCACCTTACTATAGAGGGACATTTATAGAGGGACTTCTATAGAGGGACATCTATAGAGGGACTTCTATAGCCCCTTTAAATGAAAAACAAACAAAAAATTTGCACTGCAGTTAACTGTGTCCATACATTGTCATAAGCCGTCCCACCGCCTCTCCAAGCATTGTCTGAATGAGCATTTGTGATGGTGACAGGCGTTGAAAGTGCCATAATATCCGTGTAATAATTGGAATAGTCTCATCTGCCTTTATTGCAGGTGATCCCAGCGGTGAAATACCAGCCTGCGCATTCACTTGTCTGCCTGGATGCAATTACATTAACAATGAACTGACAAAGTGAACAAAGCCACCAGCTATTTTCCATGGTAATAGAATAGATTATTCTGGAGCTTGGAATCATAGAGAGAAAAAAAGGAATGTACATGCAAACAACTTCATGTTTATATTAATGAGCTGCCAGTATTTACCTATACACCCTAAAGAAGGTCATACACATGGAAAAAAGATTGCTCATCAAGCAGGCTATAAAACTATAAAAAATAAATCATTAAAATTATTTTTGCTGACATACTCACCTTTAACCCAGAGCCATCCCACACAATAATTCTTTATCACCACTAGATGTCCTCGGTCTTTAGGTCGGCGCCGCCCACTCAAGTGGACTGAGGACTGGAGTGGTGTAGGAAACGCTTACGCAGGTCTGGAGAAGGAGGTCCCGGGAAGCAAGGAAAACTTGTCGCTGCCTAGGCCGCCCTCATCACAGGAAAAAAATCCTGAAGGGGCACACTGGACTGGCATACCTTTCAGCAGTGAGTGAAGAACCACAGGTAACAACTTAGGAGGAGCATATTACAAAGTTGGAAGTGGAAGCTATTGCTGGAAAGATCATATCATCTGTCCTGTCCTCCTGTATACAGCTTTATACACCCACCTTCCTTCCTGTATTCCTCCATCATCACTGACTGCAGATATTACATCATCTGTCCTGTATATATAGCTGTATACAGGACAGATGATGTATATCTGCAGTCAGTGATGATAGGGGAAGGCCTCCATATACAGGAAGGAAGGTGGGTGTATATAGCTGTATACAGGACAGATAATGATTTATATCTGCAGTACTCATGTACTCAGTATCTTATGTACTGTACCCACCATGTCATGTACTGTGCCCACCATGTCATGTACTGTGCCCACCATGTCATGTACTGTGCCCACCATGTGCATTGCAGTGCCCACTGTGTCATGTACTGTAACTGTGCTCACCATGTGATGTACTGTGTCCACATGTGGTGTGGTGTGCCCACCGTGCAAAGTGCTCTAATGTACAGTGCCCACCGTGTAATGTGCTGTGCCCACCATGTAATGTGGAGTGGTGTGCCCTCCATGTAATGTGCTGTGCATACCATATCATGTGCTGTGCCCACCATGTCATGTGCTGTGCTATAAAGTGCCCACAATGTAATGCAGAGTAGTGTGTCCTCTGTGTAATGTGATGTGCCCACCATGTCATGTGGTGTGGTGTACCCATATGTAATGTGGTGTGGTGTACCCACTGTGTAATGTACAATGCCCACTGTGTAATGTGCTGTGCCCACCATGTAATATGGAGTGGTGAAAAAAAGGTAAGAGTAAGAAGACTAAGTGAAGGGGGATCTGCCCTGGCCTGGCCTGCTCTAAAAGTAGATCTATATGGGGGACCCTGGCCTAGCCTGCTCTGAAGAGGAATCTATATGGGGTACCCTGGCCTGGCCTGCTCTAAAGGTGGATCTATATGGGGGGACCCTGGCCTGCTCTGAAGGGGAATCTATATGGGGGACCTTGGCCTGGCCTATGCTTTATGTGATAATGACTAAGCCCCTTCCCTTCATGACATTGTTGAAAAGGGGTGGAGAATTGGTGACCCTAAAATGATGCCCCCCCTGAAAAAAGTTTTGTGGGCGCTCATGGTGTCAGCGTGGGGTAAGGAATGACGATAACCGGCTTGTGTTTGGACACGGCTGATCATATGGTAAAGGGCCACTGTGATTGGCCCTTTACCCCGATCAGGACACAGCAATCACAGAGCACGGCACTTGCACAAAGCAGGGGGCGCAAAGGCAGAGCGATCACAGGAGGACGTCCATGGATGCCCTCGCGGCAATGTAAGCCCATGCTGTAGCTGTCTTTCAGCTGTAGTGCAGGCAGCCTCTTGCCAGTCATATAATGCATACAGTATGTGTGGAGGCAAAAAGGGTGGGCTTTTTTACCCACATTCTGTACATATGTGTCTATGGGTGACATAGGCGTCTGTGCTGAGAGTGTGCTCAAAGCTGTCAAAAACGAATGGTGGGACTGGCTCCCGATCATGTGATCACTGTGATAGCCAATCACAGTGGTCACTTGACAAGGCAGATAAAGCAGACCTTCCCTACCCCCGGGCATTAAGGGAACACCAGGGAGGATGGGAATGGGGTTAAGGTTCAGTCCAAACACAAGTTCAGGCATTTGGATAAAGGCTCAAACATTTACCTGTTCAGGGGGAGCTGATCTACAATAGCGGTATTATTACTGCTCTAATACATGACACCTTCCTGTTGTCAATGGTTGTTAAGGACACTGGTGGGTGCCGGCACCACTGAGTCCTTAACAACCAGTGATGTCACCATTCACTTACATGGCTGGGACTCAGAAAAGCTCCAACTTTCATCATCAAAAGGCCATCGTTGAGCTCCAGTCCAGTGACTGTTTAGGCTGAGATGATGTCACCAGCCTGCCTATAGGCAGATGCAGTTAACTACTTCACCACTAGATGGCTCTGCACCCGAATAGTGTCTTGTACAGCAGGTATTGGCACCAGGTGTTAGGACCAGAGGTGTACCAATACCAATGTACCGATGCAGCTGCACAGAGAGGTGCAGGATCTGAAGGAGGTGTTCTGTCTTCTTCTCTGCTGGTGACTGCTGGGATGGGAAGGGGGGGGGGGGGGGCAGTCAGATACAACCCTCTCCATGGTTGCATGGAAAAGATCAGGATCTGGTGGGGGAGTTCTATCCTTCTGTCTGAGGGCAACAATGTGGGGGTTGCCACAGCTACAGGAGAGGTGCAAGGGCCACATGAAATGGCCTGGAGGGTTGAATTTGGCCCCCGGGCCTTGTGTTTGACACATGTGTGTTATACTGATAAAAGTATGCTTCAATAAGAACTATAGAAAAGCATTAACAGCGCTTATATTAAAATCTAATAGATTCCAAAAAATAATATGAATTCATATCTTGCAGTGTAGAAATCTCTCATATGTCTTTCTGCTCATGAGAAAAGAAAAGCAGGAGGCTAGATAAAGTTTCCTTGAAGTTCAGATTCCAACTGTAGCTCGGCAATGAGCAGTGATCACGCACTGATGCGTTTTGTGATTACGTCACGTCTTCAGAGGGCGTGATCACGCGACTCATCTGTCTATTCTGGCGAGCGTCCACCCGGGACTTATAGCAGCAGCCTGGAACTACTGTCGTAAGTGAAGCTGATACAGAGCTGAATGTGACATGCTATGAACCAAGTAACGTTCTTGTAAACATTTCTTGTATGTGGGGGGTTTCCAGTTTTATTAAACTTTTTACACTATGTGGAGCATCCCCTTGTATCCTTACATGTCCGCACTGCTGCACTCATCCATCCACTGACACGGATCGCCGCGCATTCCCGAGAGGGGCTATTGCTGTATCCAGAGAGGAGATATGAGGCAATCATTGATCTGGCGTCCGGTGAGTAGATTACCTTAGGGGAGTGTATATGCTGCAAATGGTGACTGAATAGACGGTATCCATCCATCCACTCATCTGATATCAACTGTTGGGATCAGGCACGCCTGCCCGCTGATTACCGTATTTTCCGGCGTATAAGATGACTTTTTAACCCATAAAAATCTTCTCAAAAGTCGGGGGTCGTCTTATACGCCGGTACCTGACATGTAGAATCTCAGTCAGCCGTCCATTTTTCAAAAGCCGCGCCTCCTCCTCGTGCTGTTCCGTGATAGGCGGAACACTCAGCCTCCCAGCAGAGCCTCTGTTCAGTGTTCCGCCTATCATGGATGCCCTCTCGTCCTCGGCCTCGGATCACAGAACAGCACAAGGAGGAGGCGCGGCTTTTGAAAAATGGACGGCCGCGGTCTGACTGAGATTCTACATGTCAGGGATAAGGTATGTGATCGTCGAGGCATGCAGGGGCACAGTGAGGTATGTAATGGCACAGTACAGTGAGGTATGCAATGGCACAGTACAGTGAGGTATGCAATGGCACAGTACAGTGAGGTATGCAATGGCACAGTGAGGCATGCAATGGCACAGTGAGGCATGCAATGGCACAGTGAGGCATGCAATGGCACAGTGAGGTATGCAATGGCACAGTGAGGCATGCAATGACACAGTGAGGTATGCAATGGCACAGTGAGGTGAGGTGAGGCATGGCTAGTCGGAAGGGGGGTCGTCTTATACGGCGAGTATATCCCAAAACCCAAATTTTAGCTGGAAAATTAGGGGGTCGTCTTATACGCCCAGTCGCCTTATACGCCGGCAAATACGGTATATGAACTATCAGTGTGGCATGCATAGCCAGTGAAAACTGAATGGGTTTTTGTGTTTGACTGCTCACTGCCGAGCTACAGTTGGAATCTGAACTTCAAAGAAACTTTCTCTAGCCTCCTGCTTTTCTTTTCTCATGAGCAGAAAGACATATGAGAGATTTCTACACTGCAAGATATGAATTCATATTATTTTTTGGAATCTATTAGATTTTAATATAAGCGCTGCTAATGCTTTTCTATAGTTATTATTGAAGCATACTTTTATCACTATTTTGTTTATTTTATAATAGCAGCTTACATTGCAGGTCATATTTGGTACCGTTAAGCGCTAGGATCAGAGCACCCTAGGGAGTTATCTGATATTGTGACATGTGTGTTATACAAATGCATTTCTTAAAGGGATTGTGAAGGCAGAAGGTTTTTTTCTCTTAATGCATTCTATGCAATAAGAGAAAAAAAAAAAAGAAGAGAAAAAAACCTGTGTGCAGCAGTCCCCTTCAGCCCCCTAATACTTATCTGAGCCAGTCTTTATCTAGCGATGTTGTAGGAGTGTCTAAGCTGCCCTGGACTCCCCTCCTCATTGGCTGAGACAGCAGTGTTGCGCGTTTGGCTCCCGCTGCTGTCAATTAAAATTATTCAGCCAATCAGGAGAGAGAGGGGGCGGTGGGCAGGGTCACGGCTCCGTGTCTGAATGGACACAGGGATCTGTGCTGCAGCTCGGGTGCCCCCATAGCAATCTGCTTGCTGTGGGGGCACTCAACAGGAGGGAGGGGCCAGGAGCACAGAAGAGGGACCCAAGAAGAGGAGGATCTGGGCTGCTCTGTGCAAAACCAACTGCATAAAGCAGGTAATAATAACATGTTTGTTATTTTAAAAAAAAAAATGAGACTTCACAATCACTTTAACGTGAAAAATATATCTGATCTATAAGAAATTTCTCCCAATCTTAGGCCCTCATATGGTGGAACTATTTAATAAAGTAAGTTTGAAGACATCCTTCCCCAGAGATACTTTAAAAGCACACGTCACTGTAATTCTCAAGGAAAGAAAGGATCCCACTTGCTGCAGTAGCTATAGGCCTATATCACTTTTGAACTGTGACCTTAAATTATTTACGAAGATAATTGCCACTCGAATTGCGCAACATTTACAGTCCATGATACACCTGGACCAAGTGGGATTCATTCCAACCAGAGAAGCTTGCGATAATACGACTAAAGTATTAAACCTTATTCATATCGCACAGGAGACGCATACTCCATGCGTTATGATAAGTGTAGATGCAGAAAAGGCATTCAATCAAGTTAATTCGAAATTTTTGATGATGGTCCTGCGCCATATAGGTCTGGGGGAACATATGATGCAATGAATATCCAAGATTTACTCACGCCCGACGGCCCAGGTCAAAGTTAACGGAGTTCTATCAGACCCTTTCTCTATCTCAAACGGGAAGAGGCAGGGGTACCCACTATCCCCCTTACTTTATGTTCTTTCCTTTGAGCCTTTTTTACGCAGGATACGTCTGAACCCAGACATTACCAGAGTTGAAGTGAGAGAGGAGCAACATAAAATCTCAGCTTTTGCTGATGATATGCTCTTCTCCCTCACCAACCCCTTGGTTTCTCTGCCGAATCTTATCCGTGAATTTGAGACTTATGGTCAACTGTCTAATTTACAGATTAATTTGAATAAATCAGAGGCAATGGGGGTAGGTGTACCTATCCAGAAGCTACAGACCTTACAGACAAATTTCAGGTTCAAGTGGACAGATACAGCCTTGAAATATTTGGGAACATATATCCCCTCTAATCTATCACAAGCCTTCAAACTTAATTTCCCCCCCCCCCCCCTATTGATTAGAACACGTATTTCTTTAGAGACATGGAATCGGGGACTGCATCCGTGGTTTGCTAGATGCAATCTCTTAAAGATGAATATCCTACCCAAGTATCTATATTTATTTCAAACTCTGCCGCTCAAGATACCATTTCAATATTTTAAACAGGTTCATTCCCTGTTTATCAAATTTTTATGGGCACATAAGAGACCACGCACTCCCAGACTCCAATTATCTCAACCTAAACATAGTGGGGGGATTGCACTTCCAGATGTACTTAAATACTATCGTGCCGTGTACACACGGACGTTTTTTAATGTCATTGAAAAAAACAAAGTTTTTCTCGACGTGATTTTTCGTGTTTCCTCTCAAGCCTGCCTTGCCTGCACACTATCGTGAAAAAAAATGCTTGAGTAAAACACGTACAACGGCACTATAAAGTGGAAGTTCTATTCGGATGGCGCCACCCTTTGGGATGCTTTTGCTGATCCTTGTGTTATTAACCACTTCCCGCCCAGTCAATAGCATATTGACGTCCGGGAAGTGGTTCAGTTATCCACACTGGACGTCATATGACGTCCTGCAGGATAACAGCCGCCGCGCGCCCGGGGGGGCGCGCATCGCGGCGATCGGTGGAGCGGTGGGTCAGTCTGACCCACCGCTACACTGATCTCGGTAAAAAGCCTCTGGCGGAGGCTTTTTACCACGTGATCAGCCGTGTCCAATCACGGCTGATCACGATGTAAACAGGAAGAGCCGTTGATTGGCTCTTCCTCACTCGCGTCTGACAGACACGAGTAGAGGAGAGCCGATCGGCGGCTCTCCTGACAGGGGGGGTTCGCGCTGATTGTTTATCAGCACAGCCCCCCCTCGGATACCCACACTGGACCACCAGGGAAGCCCCCCAGGACCACAGGGAAGCCCCAAACATGTGGATGGCCCCCATGGCCATCCACATGTAGTAAAATAAAAAAAAATAAAAAAAAATATGCCAATCAGTGCCCACAAATGGGCACTGACTGGCACTATGATGGCACAACCACAATGTGTGGTGGCTGGCATTGCTGGGCATCAGTGTCCATCAGTGCCACCTACTTGTGTCCATCAGCGCCACCTATCAGTGCCCATCCGTGCCCATCTGTGCCCATAAGTGCCCACCTATCAGTGCCCGTCCGTGCCACCTATCAGTGCCGCCTATAAGTGCCCATCAGTGCCGCCTATAAGTGCCCATCAGTGCCGCCTATGAGTGCCAATCAGTGCCGCCTATGAGTGCCAATCAGTGCCGCCTATGAGTGCCAATCAGTGCCGCATACCAGTGCCACATATCAGTGCCCATCAGTGCCGCCTATCAGTGCCCATCATCAGTGCCCATCAGTGCCACCTCATCAGTGCCACCTCATTGGTGCCACCTCATCGGTGCCCATCAGTGTCGCCTTATCAGTGCCCTTCAGTGCCGCCTTATCAGCGCCCGTCATTGAAGTAGAAAAGGTACTTATTTACAAAAAAAAATAACAGAAAAATGTATTTTTTTTCAAAATTTTCGCTCTTTTTTTATTTGTTGTGCAAAAAATAAAAATCGCAGAGGCGATCAAATACCACCGAAAGAAAGCTCTATTTGTGGGAACAAAATTATAAAAAATTTGTATGGGTACAGTGTAGCATGACCGCACAATTGTCATTCAAATTGCAACAGCGCTGAAAGCTGAAAATTGGCTTGGGCAGGAAGCTGTATAAGTGCATGGTATTGAAGTGGTTAAAGTTTGGTGAGAGCCGATTTGCGCTTTTCAGCCTCATGCTCTTCAGTCCGTTCCAGCGTGACGAATGTGCTATCTCCATTACGAACGCTAGTTTTACCAGAAGGAGCGCTCCCATCTCATACTTGATTATGAGCATGTGCATTTTTTTTCCCCTTGTAAAAGCATACACACTACCGTTTTTCACAACGTTAAAAAGAACGATGTGAAAAACTACGTGAAAAAATAGAGCAGGTTCTAATTTTTTTTTAGGCCATTTTTCACGTCGTTAAAAATGCTCTGGAGCCTACACACGATCGTTTTTAATGACCAATTTAAAAAATTTAATTTTTCACGCCATGAAAAATGGTCGTGTGTACGCGGCATCAGGCGGTACATATGGGGAGACTCATAGATTGGAACCGACATTCAATATACAAACTCTGGGTTTGGATTGAACAAGAGTAAACTGATGTTCTATTGAAAGGGGCACCATGGTGTTATGATAAGTTATCGTCCGACCTAAGGGCTCTTTCACACGGAGGTCCGTTCAGGTCCGCCTGTCAGTTTTTTAGGCAGACCTGAAACGGATCCTCCATGCACCCCTATGGAAGCACGGATGTCAGCGGTGACATGTCCGCTGACATCCGCTCCGCTCCGAAAAAGTGTGACGGAGGAAAATCCTATTTTTCCTTCCGTCTGCGGAGCGGATCGGATGACAACGGACTCTACGGTCCGTCGTCATCCGATTCCCCATAGGGGAGAGCGGCGCTCTGACTGGGCGGTCCCTGCACAGTGTGCGGGGACCGCCCAGTCATCCGTCGGCTCAGCGGGGATCAACGGAGCGATCCCCGCTGAGCAAGCGGAGCTTCACGGGGCGGATCTTCACGGATCCGCCCCGTGTGAAAGAGGCCTTAAGAGACGCCCTCTGATAGGTCCTATAATACGAATCTGCTCACAGGTGATCATTAAAACCTCTCTCTCGACAATGGACTCGTCTTTGATGCCCATCCTCGGGAATCCAGGATTCCCTCCAGGTTTGAGAGACCATCACTTCTCCATTCTGCGACAAACTAATCGCTTTCGAGCATCGCAATATCTAGCATCAGACGGTTGGCCATCCATAACTGCCCTAATGGAACCTGCGGGCCCCTTCTGTTTATCCTTTTGGAATGCTCTGCAGCTCCACCACTTTCTTCATACATTTAAGTCACCAGAGAGGTTTAGACGACAATTAACCATATTCGAAGAATATTGCACGAAGGAGGGGATTTTGACACAAACACTCTCAAAAATGTATACTTTACTGATCTCCCCTCCGGGACAACTAAACTTATCTTGGATAGAGAAATGGGAGAGAGAGATGAATTGTAAGTTTACAACTAGCCAAAGACAAAATATGATCGAACTCTCGCTGAAATCATCTATTTGCACCAAGATTCAGGAGATGAATTATAAAATATTAACAAGATGGTATTATACCCCACAGAGGCTACATAAATTTTACCCTGAGACATCAGACCGTTGCTGGAGATGTAGGAAGGTGAGAGGTACGATGTTACATATTTTTTGGTCGTGCCCAAAAATAACATCTTACTGGAAAGAGGTACGGAACATTAGTCACAAATTTACGGACTACGGGGTACCGGAGGACCCAGCCTATTTTTTTTACTACATGCTATGAATATCCCTGTTAAAAAATATAAGAAATCTATCTTACGACACTTAGTAAACGCGGCCAAAGCACGTATTCCACTTAGGTGGAAAAATACGCTACCTTCTACGGTTGGAGGTTGGCTCCATAAAGTGGAAGAGATAAATAAGATGGAAGATCTTACACTTTAAGCCCAGAACCAATAAGAACAGTATTCAGAGGTGTGGAATAAGTTTATTGCTTCTGAAGAAGGCTTGATCTTGCTTAATTCATGAAGGTCAGATATAGGTATTACAACTAAGATAGCTAATAACTAGATACCCATTGCCTATCCAGGGTATCCCCTTCCCTCATTCTTCCCTTCCCCTTTTTCCCCCTATCCCCCCCCCTTTTTTTTAAGAACTTTTTTTTTTATTATTATTTTTCTCTTTTGGTTTTTGTTTATACTGAGAAAACAGAAAATGGATAGGGCGATCCCAGATACAGCGAGCGGGGGTGGTCCACCTGCTCGCTGCAATACCAGCAGGGTACCAGTAGGGTGCTATGAAGGATATGATTATCATTTTGTAATTTAGTATATTGACATATCTGTTATGTAACTGTTTATATATGATTGTTATGAGATCCTGGACTCACCGTTGGCGGTAGAAATAAAGTATTTGAAAAATATATCTGATAGCTCTACATCCAAAAAAATACATAAAAATAATACATGCTTGTTTAAAATAATGAATGTTTCCCTTCAAACAACCCCCCTCCCCTCCCCCCAATCACATGCATCTTCTGCATCTTGACTAAATGCGTAAAAATAAATTTGCCTTTTGACCTTAACGCCCGCAGTTTTTCTTCTGTCAGCCAAGCTGTTAAATCCTCAAAGCAGAAATATCCCAGCGATGCATAAACCAATAGATTATCTGGATGTACGAGGGAATATTTATTTATTATGAACTCTCTGCCGTGAACCCTTATCTAAAATTGCCCAGGAACGCGGTCTATGAAATATGCCAAGTATCTCCTCGCGCACACACTAATAACTCTATTCTTTTCAATAAAACGTTATATTTCACAATAACCGGCCCCACCGTTCAGCCTTCCAGAACTCTCCTTTTTTTTAAAAAAACACCCCGCGGACGGGTATTTTATCTGGAGATCATCGGAGTGCCGCTGTAGGCTAAACAAAAATATTTTTTTCATTTTTTTTTCCTTTACGGTATATACAAAACGGCAACAACACAATTCTTTTATTTACGACCCGTTTCGGAAGAGAAAGTCAATAAGCGTTTATTATGTTCCGGGATGCCATGAATCTGCTTCCGACAGCACTGTAAACTGCTTATAAAGAGCCGAGGCAAAATGTTGCAAATTCATCTTCAGGTTCTGGTTTATGCAAACCAAACGTGAGCTACGCCGCGATACATCGCATTTCAGTGACAGAAACCTTTCATTTTTTTTTTTTTCTTCACCCTCTCCCTCCGTCCTTCCTTTATTGTCTTCTTGCCACTTTTACCCCCTTCCTGCCCAGGCCAATTTTCAGCGCTGTCGCACTTTGAATGACAATTGCGCGGTACCCAAATGACATTTTTATAATTTTTTTCACACAAATAGAGCTTTCTTTTGGTGGTATTTAAACACCACTGTTTTTTTTTGGTTTTTTTTTACCAAATAAACGCATTAGGACCGAAAAAAAAATAAAAAATCATAATTTGTTATACAATTTTGCAAACAGGTAATTTTTCTCCTTCATTGATGTGCACTGAGGTGGCACTGATGAGACGGCACTGATGATGCAGCATTGATGGGAACTAATAGGCTGCACTGGTGGGCACTGATGAAGAGGCGCTGACAGTGGCGGCCCGTCCATTAGGGGCGCCCAGGTGCCGCCCCCTCTATCCACGGCCGCCACATCCTAATTAATGCTTTATGATCCACGGCCGCTACCCCCTATTCATGCATCCAGCCCCTTTCAGGACGCTGGGCTCATGAATTACAGCTAGGGATGAGCAGACACCTGGATGTTTGGGTTCGACGGGTTCGGCCGAACTTCGGAAAAAAGTTTGAGTTTGGGACCCGACCTTGACCCCGAACCCGAACCCCATTGAAGTCATGGCTTTGATGGCTTCTTAGGGCACACGAGTTAAACGAATGTTGATTGGCTGCCCTGCAGCTTTTTAAAATGCGCCATTACATTTCCGAACACCGAACCCGAACATACAGTACATTGTTCGGGTTCGGGTCCGGGTACCAAAAACCCAAAAGTCCGGTACGAACCCGAACTTTACAGTTCAGGTTCGCTCCACCCTAATTACAGCAGCGGTGGCATTTTTTTGAAGCACCTGATTAGAGCCAGAGGCTCTAATAGGCTTCAAAATAGGGTGGGCTCATGGCGCAGAGCATTGCGTCATGAGCCCACCCAGCTGTTACAACAGCGAATGAATATTTGCTGTTGAAACACTGATCCTCAATCCGGCCAAAGGCGGCACTGATGGGCACTGGTAGGCGGCACTGGTGGGTCTGATTAGTCTGCACTGATAGATGGCACTGATGGGCACTGATATGTGGCACTCATGGGCACTGGTAGGTGACACTGATGAGCACTGGTAGGTGACATTGATGGGGAGACACTGGTGGGCACTGATTGGCAGCAGTGGTGGGCACTAATTGGCAGCAGTGCTGGGCACAGATTGGTAGCACTTTTGCAGAAGCAGATTATTGGCTCTTTTCTCCTCTCCTCCACACACTGATAGCGTGAGAAGGAGCGGTAAAGAGAGCCGGTAATCGGCTTCTGTTGACATCGTAATCAGCAGTGATTGGACACCGCTGATCACGTGGTAAAGAGCCCCTAAATGGCTCTGTACCTCAATATGTGTTTGGCGGTGTCCAGAGGACTTTTGCGAAGATAGAGTGCGCTGTTCGCGCCCAGCAGTGGGCGCAATCACGGGAGGCTGTCACATGGCGGCCTCCAAGAACTGGACGACTGCACTCTAGCCGTCATTTAGCTATAGCCTATTGACATAACCTCTTAAAGTTAAAGAAGGTCCACTTTGAATTTGCTGTGACTGATGAAGTCAACATTAATAAGCAAACCTTCTAATTACCAATACCAGTATTGGTATCGGTGCCGATACTAAGCATTTGCATGCGTATCGGTACTCGTGCAAATGCTCCGATACCTGAAACCAATATTTTAAGGCTTGGGTCTTTCAGATGTCAGCTGGATTCCCCCACTGACATCTGAAATGTCCTTAAAAAACGATGACTCATTCAGCTGTCAGTGGGGTTCCCCTGTTAATAGCTGAAATGTAAACAAAGTCCCAGCAATTGGAGCAAAAAAAAGGAGCCAGGCAATGTTTATCAACAACATTGCTCAGCTGCAGAAACATATAGATAAAAAGAAACAATGACTTTCTTTTTATGATATCTACCTCTTTGTTTATTCATTTACAGATCAAAGGGATGAACTTTGGTCTGCAGATGAAGTCAGTTTAAAGCAACGTGTCAAGTTTTTTTTTTTTTTTTATTAAATAGTTTCTCGGTTTAACCCCTTATTAACCCTTAACTTACTTTAATCAGCCTTATTAACTTCTTATTCTCCTTCTCCATTTAATTATTTTTTTACTAATGATTTTTTATGTTTACTTCTATTTTATAATCTATTAATAAGTAAAACATTTTGTTTGTTTGCTTTGTTAGTTAATATTTTTACACCTTTAACATATATTTACACGTTTCACATGAAAAAATAAAGAGAATTTTTTTATTTAATTTGTAAATAACTTTTTAATGCTTTGTACCATTGCTGACAGCTGAAGTGTAAACAAAAGCAGTAAGACCCCATTCACACAGGGGCGACTCGTCAGGCGACTCAGCCATCTGACAAGTCGCGTCCCGTTCTGTACAATGGAACCGTTCTAATAGGAGCGACTAAAGTCGCTCCGACTTAGAAAAAGGTTCCTGTACTACTTCAAGATGACTTCAGGGCGACTTCCATTGACTTCAATACAGAAGTAATCTTTGAAGTCATCTTCAGATCGCCCGGCACAGTCGTGGGACAAGTCGTGCCGCCCCTGTGTTAATGGGCTCTAATGCCGCGTACACACGATCATTTTTCCCGTCGGGAAAAATTACATTTTTTCCTTTGGACGAGAAAAACGATCGTCTGTGGGCTTTTTGACGTTTTTCCCGACGGGAAAAACGGCATTAATCACGACGAGAAAAATTAGAACATGCTCTAATTTTTCTCATCGTGATTCCTGTCATTTTTTTCCGCGGCAGTTTTCCCATAGGGAAACACTGCCGCAGAGCCCACACACGGTCGTTTTTCTCGTCAAGAGAAAAAATTACAGGAAAAATGACCGTGTGGGGGAACAAGCCGTTCCCTCGTTTTTCCTGTCGTCATTCACGGCGGTGTTTTCACCGCCGTGAATCGCGATCGTGTGTACGCGGCATGAGTTTCAGCAATTGGTATCAGCAAGTACTAAAAAAAAAATGTATCGGTACTCGTACTCGTTAAAAAAAATGTTATCAGTGCATCCCTACTTCTAATTGTGCCCTCCTTTCCCATTACACTCCTCGGCTCCTCCAAGTTTCTACAGAAGAACGTTTTCCTTCAAAGTGAATAAACTTCCTTAATTTAATTTACCATCCCGACAGCTTCATTTCCACCCAGCAGCTGCTGTGTACTAACAATCAAGGTGTTGTCTCTCCACAATGGTAGTATTGAAGTCGCTATCAGCCTAGAATTCCTCCCTCTGTATTTACTGTGTAAGTATAATCATTTCTTATAATGCCGTGTAACAGATGGCTTTCCCTTCAAGGCTTACTCTGCCGATCTGTTGGTGTTATGCAAAATGTACAGAATTGCCAATTTTTATACTGTGAAGACTAAATGCTACTTATAGCTGGATCACTCAGCGGAGCGCACTTGCATTTGGTAGTATTGCAGCCATATGACGAGACGTCATTGTTTGTTTTCAATGTCCAACGATGAGCAGCTGCACCCTCAATCATTTACGGTACGGCTTGTATTACCACCACAAGGCAAGGGGGCAGTGACTAGGGTTAGCGGTGTCCCTGTTAGGATTCCAAGTACCTTCTTATCACACACACCCATTTTAAGAGAACCTGTCAATAAAGTGTATTTAAATTGTATTTTTTTGGATGAAGGAGGGAAGGGAGAGCAAGACAGGTTTTCATTGCTCAATAACTTACCAGTACTTACTAAGGAAGGTCGTTTTGCTCAATGAATGTTTAAGACATTCTAAGTTTTTGTATTGGTGTTGACTGTCTGCTTTATTTCTCTTACCATAATACCATTATTCTTTATTTATCCGTTCTAGACTCACAATGCAAGTCTTTGGGTCATCTAGATCAGTGGTTCTCAACCCTTTCCTCAAGTACCCCCAGCAGGCCATGTTTTGGGTATTTCTCTTAGATAAAATAGCTGTCCAAAATACCAAGCCATTGACTCTGATTTAATAACTTGCCGTCCGATCCCGGCCCCCTTACCACGTGATCAGCTGTCAGCCAATGACAGCTGATCACGTGATGTAAACAAAAGCTCGGTAATCGTTTTTTTTTCTCCTCACGCTGATAGCGTGAGGAGAAAAAAAAGCCGATCACCGGCTTATGTGCAAGGGACATCGGTCCCGAAGAGGAAGGAGGCAAAATCTGCCACATCTGTGCCCACAATTACCACCTGCCAGTTCCCACCAGTGCCACCTATCAATGCCCACGAGTGCCACCTATCAATGCCCACGAGTGCCACCTATTAATGCCCACCAGTGGTGCCAAACAGTGCCACCTGGCAGTACTGCCTATCAGTGTAACCTACCAGTGCTGATCAGTGCCCATTATTGCCACCCATCAGTGCCCATCACTGCCACCTATCAGTGCCCATCACTGCCACCTATCAGTGCCACCTATTAGTGCCACTTCTCAGTGCCCACCAATGCCACCTATCAATGCCCTTCGGTGCCACCTATCAGTGCCCACCAGTGCCGCCTATCAGTGCCCACCCATGCCGCCTTATCGGTGCCCATTAATGCAGCCCATAAGTGCCCATCAGTGCAGCCTATCGGTGCCCATCAGTGCAGGCTATCGGTACACATCAGTGCAGCCTCATCAGCGTACATCAATGAAGGAGAAAAATTACCTGTTTGCAAAATTTTATAACAAAATATAAAAATATATAATTTATTTTTTTTGTTAAATCTGTGGGTTTTTTTAACAAAAAATAAAAACCGCAGAGGTGATCAAATACCACCAAAAGAAAGCTCTATTTGTGGGAAACAAATTATAAAAATTTTGTGTGGGTACAGTGTTGTATGACCGCGCAATTGTCATTCAAAGTGCATCAGCGCTGAAAGCTGAAAATTGGTCTGGGCAGGATTAGGGTTTAAGTGCCCAGTAAGCAAATGGTTAAAGCACCTGTGCAAGATAAAGGAAAACCTGCAAACAAGGCCTGTTGGGGGTACTTGAGGACAGAGTTGAGAACCACTGATCTAGATGATCAGGGCTCTCCAGACTTTTCAGTATGAGGCTGCATTGTATATTTTACAAATAATTGCAGGCTGAAAAAAAATCCCCATTAGGGTCACCATTACACCTACAGTGAGGGGAAAAAAGTATTCGATCCCCTGCTGATTTTGTACGTTTGCCCACTGACAAAGAAATGATCAGTCTATAATTTTATTGGAAGGTTTATTTTAACAGTGAGAGACAGAATAACAACAAAAATATCCATAAAAACGCATTTCAAAAAAGTTATAAATTGATTTGTATTTTAATGAGTGAAATAAGTATTTGAGCCCTTCGCAAAACATGACTAATGCCGCGTACACACGACCGTTTTTAATGTCATTGAAAAAAACGTTGTTTTTCTCGACGTGATTCTTCTCAAGCCTACCTTGCCTACACACTATCGTGGAAAAAAATGTTCGAGTAAAGCGCGGTGACGTACAACACGTATGGCGGCACTATAAAGGGGAAGTTCCATTCGGATGGCGCCACCCTTCATGTTAGTAAAGTTTGTTGAGCAACGATTCGCGCTTTTCAGCCTCGTGATTTTCAGTCCGTTACAGCGTGACGAATGTGCTATCTCCATTACGAACGCTAGTTTTACCATGACGAGCGTTCCCGTCTCATCACTTGATTCTGAGCATGTGCATTTTTTTTCACGTCGTTAAAGCCTACACACGGCCGTTTTTAATGACGAGAAAAACGACGATGAAAAAAACGACGTGAAAAATTAGAGCGTGTTCCAATTTTTTCATGCCCGTTTTTCACGTTGTGAAAAATGCTCTGAAGCCCACACACGATCATTTTTAATGACCATTTTAAAAAATGAAATTTTTCTCGTCATTAAAAACAGTTGTGTGTACGCGGCATCAGTACTTGGTGGCAAAACCCTTGTTGGCAATCACGGAGGTCAGACGTTTCTTGTAGTTGGCCACCAGGTTTGCACACATCTCAGGAGGGATTTTTTCCCACTCCTCTTTGCAGATCCTCTCCAAGTCTTTAAAGGGGTTGTAAAGGAAAACGTTTTTTTTTTACCTTAATGCATCCTATGCATTAAGGTGAAAAAACATCCGACAATACCGCCCCCCGAGCCCCTGTTTTACTTACCTGAGCCCTCGAAAGTCTCGCGCTCATCCCCGACATCCTACTCTTTTCTCTGCCTGGCCGTTGATTGGCTACACTGGATGGTTTGAAAGCAGCGCAGCCATAGGCTCGCGTTGCCGTCAATCACATCCAATAGCCGCTGGCTGTATCACGGGAGTGCGCCCGCAAGAACTCATCACCATGCAAGCTCGCTCGCATGAAGGTGGTGAGTTCTTGCGGGGAGAAGCCGAGACAGCCGCCGAGGGACCCCAGAAGATGCCGTTCGGGGCCACTCTGTGCAAAACGAGCTGCACAGTGGAGGTAAGTATAACATGTTTGTTATTACAAAAAAAAAAAAAAATGTTTTCTTTATAATCCCTTTAAGGTTTTGAGGCTGACGTTTGGTAAATCGAACCTTCAACTCCCTCCACATATTTTCTATGGGATTAAGGTCTGGAGACCGGCTCTTCTTCAGCCACTCCTTTGTTGCCTTGGCCGTGTGTTTTGGGTCATTTTCATGCTGGAATACCCATCCACGACCCATTTTCAATGCCCTGGCTGAGGAAAGGAGGTTCTCACCCAAGATTTGATGGTACATGGCCCCGTCCATCGTCCCTTTGATGTGGTGAAGTTGCCCTGTCCCCTTAGCAGAAAAACACCCCCAAAGTATAATGTTTCCACCTCCATGTTTGACAGTGGGGATGGTGTTCTTGGGGTCATAGGCAGCCTTTCTCCTCCAAACACGGTGAGTTGAGTTAATGCAAAAGAGCTCAATTTGGTGACCCTTTAAAATCCCACCATATCTTTGAGGCAGAAAGCCTTCTTCTCTATACAGTTTGAAACAGGGATGTGGCACTTGAAGGCCAATTAATCTAAATTAGAACCCCCTTTATATCAGAGTCTGCCTTAGGAGTCCCCCTTTTCAATCAGGGTCCCCATCAGAGTCCCCCCTTACATCAGAAGCAGAGAGCATAAGCGGCCTCAGCTGACCTTAAAGTTGTTGTAAAGGCAGAAGTTTTTTTATCTTAATGCATTCTAGATAAAAAAAAAAAAACTTCTGTATGCAGCAGCCCCCCTAATACTTATCTGAGCCCCCTCTCTATCCAGCGATGTCCATGAATGCCTCGGTCATCCGGGACTCTCCCTCCTAATTGTCTGAGACACAGCAGCAGTGCCATTGGCTCCCGCTGCTGTCAATCAAACTCAGTCAAACAATGAGAAGAGAGGGAGGACGGGGCTCCATGTCTGAATGGACACACAAAGTTGCAGCTCAGCGAAGGTACCCCCATAGCAAGCTGCATGAAGGAAGACGAAGGGTCTTTCAGTAGCCAATTAGCTTCTAACTTCAGCTTGTTCAAATTAAGCTTTGACAAAAAAAAAATGAAAGCTGATTGGTTTCTATGCAGCGCTGCACCAGATTTTGCACTCTCCAGTTTTAGTAAATTAACTCCTTTAAAGGAGTTGTAAAGGCAAAAGGTTTTTTATCTTAATGCATTCTATGCATTAAGATAAAAAGTCTTCTGTGTACAGCAGCCCCCCTCAGCCCCCAACACTTACCTGATGTCCCTCTTTGTCCAGCGATGTCCATGAGTGTGTAGGCCATCCGACATTCTCCTTCCTCATTGGCTAAGACACAGCAGCAGCATCATTGACTCCCGCTGCTGTCAATCAAAGTCAGCTAGCCAGTAGCCAATCAGGGGAGAAAGGGAGTGGGGCCGTGTCGGGGCTCCGTGTCTGAATGACTCAGCTCAGGTGCCCCATAGCAAGCTGCTTGCTGTGGGGGCACTGAACAGGAGGGAGGGGCCAGGAGCACAGAAGAGGGACCCGAGAAGAGGAGGATCCGGGCTGCTCTGTGCAAATCCATTACAACAGAGCAGGTAAGTATAACATGTTTGTTATTTTTATAGGAAAAAAAAAACAAGACTTTACAATCACTTTAAGTTCCAAGGTTGAGAAGGGTTCTTTTAAATAGCTCCCTCTAGTGGCCAATTTTCAAATCTCTATATTTATTAGAATAATCAAATATGGAAGAACACGCTTGTAAAAATGTAAGAGTCCCCATCAAAAATACTGCAATAATAACGAAAAAAAAAAACATACTCAATGAAAGCACACAGCATTTTCCTTTACAACTAAACAAATAGGATTTTATGAACGACGCCAATGTTTTCTCAATGGCACCAGCAGTTCAATGCCTGATTTTCCTGGATTCACTCTTTAACACAGAATATGAAGTAACAACACATTAAGTCACATGTCACCCATCTGTACGCTTTCTGCTGCAAAATGTCCTGATTATTTACTAAGAAAAAAAAAAAGATAAAACTCAGCAAGACTCGAACTTCGCCGGCGTTAGGCAAAGTGTGTTTGAAAGCAGAACGCGAAGCTGCAGGTTATAGATCGGCGAGTGAATTATCAAATGACAAGCGAGCGAGAGAGGCTTTTTAACAGCGGAGGGATTAAGAAAATCCATTTTCTATGATGAAGGAAAAATGTAATTTCAAGTTCTATAAAGCACTTTATTTTTCAATTAAATTCAGTTGTAATATTCTTCACTTTATTAAAAAGCCGGTCCCTGCGCGCGTGCCGATCACTCACAAAATTAGCTGTCAGACATCATTAGGTTAATTTAGCAGAATGTTCAAGACAATGTACGCATGTTATGAGCGGAGAGAGGAAACATACGGAGGGGGTGACCTTCTCACCGGCTACAGTCCATCTGGAAAAACTGACACGCCGTTATATAAAAGAAAGAACAGGTAGGTGGGGATGTAGGCAAACCTTTCAATGTTTCAGCATAAGTTACTGTTTTATGGTATTGGCCATGTTAGGCTGCAGATGACTTAAAGTAGAAGCTCGCCTAGTGTATTATGCCTTCCCTGGTTCCTGTTTTCCCCCCATAACAATAAGCTAATGAAATTTTTTCTTCTTTCATTATATAACCTATTTTAGACCCATCACTGGGTCCCTGTGCTCCTCTATACAATGTGAGCAGATCATCGCTGGTGGGAGGGGCTGTATATATCTTCCTGAAAACATCACATCACCCCCCTCTATATAAACTCTCCAAAGCCCTGATGCACGCAGTGGGAGGAGTTAAACAAATATCAAAATGCTGTAGCTGATGGATGTCCATCTGGGGAAGTGGGCGTTCCTTGGCAGGCTATATTTGCATAATTGCAGACTACCCTAGGAAACACCCACCTATGATGCTGAATCTCCATAACTGGAATAAGGGGCATAACAATGAATAAAAGGGGCGGGTCAGTGACAGTCAGGCTGGGGAATAAAAAATAAAAAATGACTACTGGTACCATCCACTGCTCTACTGACACCATCCACTGCCCTACTGACACCATCCACTGCCCTACTGACCCCATCCACTGCCCTACTGACACCATCCACTGCCCTACTGACACCATCCACTGCTCTACTGACACCATCCACTGCTCTACTGACACCGTCCACTGCCCTACTGACACCATCCACTGCTCTACTGACACCGTCCACTGCCCTACTGACACCATCCACTGCTCTACTGACACTGTCCACTTCTCTTCTGACACCATCCAATGCTCTTCTGACACCGTCCACTTCTCTTCTGACACCGTCCACTGCCCTACTGACACCGTCCACTGCCCTTCTGACACCATCCACTGCCCTACTGACACCGTCCACTGCTCTACTGACACCATCCACTGCTCTACTGACACCATCCACTGCTCTACTGACACCGTCCACTGATCTACTGACACCATCCACTGCTCTACTGACACCGTCCACTGATCTACTGACACCATCCACTGCTCTACTGACACCGTCCACTGCTCTACTGACACCGTCAACTGCTCTACTGACACCGTCCACTGCCCTACTGACACCGTCCACTGCTCTACTGACACCGTCCACTGCTCTACTGACACCATCCACTGCCCTACTAACACCGTCCACTGCTCTACTGACACCGTCACTGCCCTACTGACACCGTCCACTGCTCTACTGACACCATCCACTGCCCTACTGACACCGTCCACTGCTCTACTGACACCGTCCACTGCTCTACTGACACCATCCACTGCTCTACTGACACCATCCACTGCCCTACTAACACCGTCCACTGCTCTACTGACACCGTCACTGCCCTACTGACACCGTCCACTGCTCTACTGACACCATCCACCGCTTACTGACACCATCCACTGCTCTACTGACACCGTCCACTGCTCTACTGACACCGTCCACTGCTCTACTGACACCGTCCACTGCCCTACTGACACCATCCACTGTTCTACTGACACCATCCACTGCTCTACTGACACCGTCCACTGCCCTACTAACACCGTCCACTGCTCTACTGACACCATCCACTGCTCTACTGACACCATCCACTGCCCTACTAACACCGTCCACTGCTCTACTGACACCGTCACTGCCCTACTGACACCGTCCACTGCTCTACTGACACCGTCCACTGCTCTACTGACACCGTCCACTGCTCTACTGACACCGTCCACTGCTCTACTGACACCGTCCACTGCCCTACTGACACCATCCACTGTTCTACTGACACCATCCACTGCTCTACTGACACCGTCCACTGCTCTACTGACACCATCCACTGCTCTACTGACACCGTCCACTGCCCTACTGACACCATCCACTGCTCTACTGACACCATCCACTGCTCTACTGACACCATCCACTGCTCTACTGACACCATCCACTGCTCTACTGACACCATCCACTGCTCTACTGACACCATCCACTGCTCTACTGACACCGTCCACTGCTCTACTGACACCATCCACTGCTCTACTGACACCGTCCACTGCCCTACTGACATCATCCACTGCTCCACTGATGCTGTCCTCAGTCTCTTTCTGACTCAAAAGTGAGACATCAGGGGACTGTTTAGATCCCTGATATGTCACCAAGGTCCTTAAAATATGCCAAAAATAATAGAAATTTTAAAAGAAAATAAATAAATAAAATTAAATGGTAAAAACAAAACAACAAAAATAAAAAAACTACTGACACCAGTGGCGGAACTACTAGAGTCACACAGGTCGCACTTGTGACTGGGCTCTGATGTTCCGACATTGTGGGGGGACACCAAGATGGCAGGAAAGTGGCCCGCTGCGGGACCATAATAAAGGGTCCCACGATGGGAAAAGAGGGCCCCGGGATCAGTGGGAAGGGCCCCTGTTGGGGGCAATGGGGGCCCTGCATAGTTTTTGCACCGGGGCCCTGAAGGTTATGTTACGCCTCTGCTGCACACACCTATGACTACAGGGTACCTCCCCCTTTCCTCATCTTAATATATAGGGAGGAGCCGAGGAGGTGATTGGTGGGTAGAGAATTGAAACTAGTACAAGTGTCCCCATTGGAGGATTTCTCCTCTATTCCTGTTCTGGGGACAACTCAATTTTTAGGTTTAGCGATTTTTATTTCATTGCATGATAGTTTTTTTTTTCTTTTACCAAGAGCTCAGCATTAAAGTTCTGCTTTCCTATATAGTGAAGACTCTGTAATGGCATAATAGAAAAGTAAAATCATCCAAATTAAAAGCCGCATGTGCTGTGATCAGTCAGGCTGCCTAATCCGTAAAACACTAGAATCTCTTGTCTCTCTTTATAGAAATAATCAGCCGCTGCACCACCTCCAACCCCCCCTCCATCTTTTAATTTAAATGTTAATGTACTTTTGGAATCTATTTGGCTCTTTAGTCACTAAATAAATCCAAAATACGGCAAACTATGAATCCGCGTTAAACTTACATTACCGCGCCACAGCCAATTGGCCGGCTCTTAGGGGACGCGCGGAAGTACAGAGCAAATATCTAAATTTTAAAGGCCGCAAATAGACTGTGCAGTTATTACAAAGGCGTAGAGGCGAAGCTGGGAGTGCGGAGAGACTGGAAGGCAATTTGCATGCATATGTCCAAGACTTTGCTGCTATATTTCCTAAGAGAGTCGTTTGTGATTATGTTCGGAAGAATGAAAAAATAGAGGGGGAATTGGCAAAGCAATTAAACAGAGAAAGACTTCTTATGTATCTTCTGCCAAAGATTGTTATATAATTATGTAAATTCTAAGCAGCAGAAGGCTGCCTGCTGATGATGAACTACAAAACACAGCAATGTGTCCTTTAGATACCTAACCCTCTCCCAAAAAAAAAAAAAATAAGGCACATATTGCAGTTTTCTAGTCCTAAGATGTAGTGACTGGGTTACATTTTCTTTTTTTATCTTTTTTTTTTTTTTTCTTTATCCCACCTGGTGATCAAATTTTTACAAGATTGTTCTTCCATATTTTCATCACTATGATAAATATGGAGATTTGAAAATTAGCCAGTAGAGGGAGCGCTTTCATTCAACCTGAGTAATTGAAAGAGCTCCCTCTAGTGGCTAATTTTCAAAAATATAGCCTCCTACATAAGTGTATCCATAAGTGTACATAAGTGTACCCAACCCCAAAATCTAAAATTATTATGGTACAGCTTACCGGGTACCCCTAGGCATGGCGGTTGCATTCGTTTTTATGGGTTTTTTTTACCTTTATTTACAACTAGTGGTTTTGCCAGTAACACACTTCTTGTCCTAGGCTGACAACACTCACTGTACTGTATCTGTGGAGGAGCAGCTTTGTCACCCCAGGACAGGAAATGTGTTAGGACTACAGAACACCTCTCCCCATCCCATACCTACCGACATCATGGTCCCAACAAAAAGTTCCCTTATGCCCTGTACACACGATCGTTTTTTCCAATGAAAAAAGTCAGATGGACTTTTTTCATCTGAAAAAATATTGTGTGTGGGCCCCATTGGACTTTTTTCCAACGGTGTAAAAAAATAGAACATGTTTTAAATCTTTCCGATGGAAAAAAAACTGATGGGAAATTCCGATCGTCTGTGTGGAATTCCATCGGAGAAAAATCCACGCATGCTCAGAATCAAGTCGACGCATGCTCGGAAGCATTGAACTTCATTTTTCTCGGCTCGTCGTAGTGTTTTACGTCACCACGTTTTGGACGGTCGGAATTTACTTTTATATTTTAATATATATTTTATAACATTTGTTTTGCATAAATATTTGTATTAGCAAGCGCTGGTCACTCATTAAGTGTCTTATTGCTATGAGTATGTATTGAACGAAATTGTCAAGGGGAGTACAGTGGAACCTCGGATTGTAAGTAACGCGGTTTACAAGCGTTTCGCAATACAAGCAATTTTTTTTAAAATCCTGACTCGCTTTGCGAGCGTTGTCTCGCAATGCAAGCAGGATTCAAGCTGCCGGAGTGTGCAGTACCGCATTTGGCCAGAGGTGCAGGGGTGCCGATGACGCTCGGAGACACTTGGAGATGCTCGGAGACACTCAGTTCCCGAGTGTCTCCGAGCATCTACGAGGGTTTCCAAGTGTCTCTGGCGCCCCCTCACCTCTGGCCACATGCGGTACTGCATAGACCAGCAGTGGCTGTGGAACGGATTATCTGAGTTTCCATTATTTCCTATGGGGAAACTCGCATTGATTTATGAGTGCTTTGGATTACAAGCATTCTTCTGGAACTAATTATACTCGTAATCCAAGGTATTACTGTATTATCATTTCTGGGAGAGATATTACATAGGTCGAAGTGTTACACTGACATTGTAGGCATCACATAAAAAAAAAGATCTGATGCTCTCCCCCCTTTAAAAAAAAATGGAATTATTATTTGCTTTTAATATATTTTATTTAGTAATATATTGAATCCACAAATGTTCTTCAGACTTCCAGTAAGTAAAAGGCCTTATCATTGAGATTCATTGGCCCGTTAACCTGGCTCTCCCGTATTCCAGACAAAAAAACTCAATATTCGGCGGTTCTTTGTGCGTTCTCTCTCAATAATCCATTTATCATTTTGTTCTCAAGTGAGGAAAACTTTAATACTCCAGGTACATTCAGTTCATCATTAACAGTGTCACACGGCTGCTCTATGACAAGGACTGTGCAGGATCTTAATTATTCACGTGGATGTCTGGCGCGGCGCCCCTGGGAAACGCACCTAGTTAACACGAATGTTGCTGCGCGTGACATATGTAATGGAAAAACAAGAATAATCTGGGAAAAAAAAAGTCCTCCTTTTCTCTATTGTCTAATTAAATAATATAACACGGTGGAAGGAAGAAACCTCGGTGCGGAATGCTTAATGGCTGAAAATGTGTGAAATTGTGAAGAAAATAATAAATAAAAAAAAATCAAAGGATGGGTCTGGTAAGTATGTAAAGCCGTTTACCCCGCTTGCTTTATTATTTTATTACAGGTATTTATATAGCGCCAGCAATTTTTACAGCACTTTATATATTGTACATTCACATCAGTCCCTCCTCTTAAAGAGCTCACAATCTAAGGTTCCTTTCTCACATGCTAGGGCCAATTTGGACAGGCGTCCATTAACCTTCCAGCAAGTCTTTGGAGTGTAGAAGGAAACCCATGTGTAGGCAGGTGCAGTTTATCCTCCTTGCTGTAGGTGGCACTGTTCAGCTGGCTGCTGTGCAGAGGGGAACGGGGATTGAGAATAGCTTTGTTTCTCTGAAGCGTCCAAACGTGTCATCTGGGGAGCTTTGTGGTAACAGTTTGGTGAAGGCCCTTTTCTATACCTGCCAACATTTTGAGATGGGAATGAGGGACACCTACTAGCAAACGTATGTAAGTATAGGACACGCCCCCCGTCACACCCCCTTAAAGGAGAATTAACCAAAATAAAAGGTTAATTAAATCCACAAGGGCTTTTTTTTACCACTACTATTCCTTTATATTGGCTTTTAAAATTTACAAATGCAGCAATTTAAAATTTGGATGAAAGGTTTAGCACTGGGAAACACTTTTTTGAAAGATAAAAAGTGCATTTTATATACAACTATATAGATGGGACCAAAATGAGGGACAAATAAGGGGGAAAGAGGGACAGAGGGACTTTACTTCAAGTCAGGGACAGTCCCTCGAAAACAGGGACAGTTGGGAGCTATGCCTTTTCTATTCCGTCATGATGTGTTCCTGTGTACAAAGCCAGCTCCATAAAGACATGATTTGGTGCAGAGGAAATTTAGGTGGCCTGCACACCAAACTCGCCAACCCATGTCTTTATGGTTTGGTGTAGAGGCCACTTGAGTTCCTCCACACCAAACTCACCAAACCACAAGGACATGGTTTGGTGAGTTTGGTGTGCAGGCCACTTAAGTTGTTATACACCAAACCATGTCTTTATGGAGCTGGCTTTGTACACAGAGCAGTTTGGTGGGGAGGAACTCAAGTGGCCTGCACACAGCCCTGACCTCAACGCTACTGAACACCTTATGGGAGCTAGGCCTTCTCATCCAACAGCAGTACCCAACCTCATCAATGTTCTTTCCCAAACACATTCTCCATAATCTTGTGAAAAGTCTTCCCAGAAGTGTGGAGGTTGTTATAGCCATAATGGTGAAGGGTCAACTCCAAATGAATGCTCATGGTTTTAGAATATGATGAGGCCTAGGGGCATGCTGTTGAGTGCACAATCTCCAACGATACTTATCAACAGTGGGGGTAAAATTGGTGGAGGTGAGTGTGGGTACTAGAGATCTCCAAGCACAGGTTTGGGTTGGGGTGGGGGAATTTTTCTTCCCTTTAAAAGAAAACGTTGTCATTGTGTAACATGGAGTATTTTCTACACTGGCCATTTTTTCTTCTACTTTGAAGTGCATGTGGCTTCAAACTTTTTATCTTGGATAGAATAGGGGTACAACATTTTTTTTCAAACCCGTTACAAGTGTTTTGTCATCTTTGCCCCACTGGGGAGATTTTTCTTCACTTCCTGTCTCGAAACACAACAAGAAATGAGTGGAGATCTCTCCAAAGTAATAGAAATCTCTTCATAGACCAGTGATGGCGAACCTTTGGCATGCGTGCCACAGCCGGCACGCCGAGCCCTCTCTGTGGGCACGTGAGAAAATCCTGTGCTGAGGTGTATCTCGTCCACAGCTCCCCTCCACATAGAACTACATCTCCCACAAGTCTCTGGGGCCAGGGATGATGTGTCTAGGATGGGCGTGGACGAGATGAAGGGTTGCTCCGGGTTGGATGGCAGGTGGAACATGTGGTGGGGATTGAGCCAATGGGGGGCCGTGTCTAGGATGGGGCGTGGACGAGATGAAGAGTTGCTCCGGGTTGGATGGCAGGCGGAACACGTGGTGGGGATTGAGCCAATGGGGGACCGTGATGGTGCCTACTGAAGATGCCCAATCACAGGCTGTTCTCATGCCCGGGAACTGAGTCGGCTGATGTGTGTATTATTGGAGTGCTGTGGCAATCGCCGTTAAAGTAAGTGTACATGCTGTGTGGGGAATAAATGTGTTTAGCTGTGTACACTGTTTCTGTGCCTCTTCAAATAGAGTTTATTCTAGGGTGACCACATTTCCAAACTACCATTCAGGGACACCCTCCCTTCCCAAAAATCAGCTTGTGCTGTAACAAATCACAGCACAGTGATTGGACACAAGAGGCGGGATTTATGATTTCTCCAATCACAAGCAGGGGGCAGGGATTTTGCTCCTCCAGGCATTCCCGGCCAGGACAAGTACTGTCAGTGAGTAAAGCGGTGATGTGGCATCCTTTTTTGATGGCATCAGATTGGCCCGGGGGTTGGCTGTGTCAGTTTCATTCCAGGACACTGTATTGTCCTGAAATGAATGTGCCCGGGACAGTTCTGCAAAATGCAGGACTGTCCCGGGCAATCCGGGACACGTGGTCACCCTAGTCTATTCCTTGGGGACCTTCTTTTTTTTTTCTTCTTGTTCCCAACATTGCCACAAAATATGGAATTGTATGGTCAGAATAATGTTGTGTATATGCTGTCTGTGTTATATGCTTTCTGTGTTACAGCAGATGTCTCATGCTTTGTGTTGGCTATTCAGGTTTATCTGGCTGGGAATGCCTGCTAGATTTTGCAGAGACCACTGCAGTACAGTGTGAGATGTAAATACATAGTTTTTGTCCCTGCCACCCCCCTGTATTTCATGACACCAGAGTCACATGACAGACAGTCCAGAATCACTGGCATTATACAGAGGACGTGTAGAGCTGCTTCTGGGAGTGTGCATTCAATGTGCAATGAACTGCACAGGCATTGTGAGTGAACCATTGGTAAAGCATTGTTATAGTTGTCCTTGAGTGTTCACGTTCAGAAGGACGTTTCCTGGACATATAGGACTATGAACATAGTCAGGAATGAGAGATTTTCTAAGTAGTCTTCTGCTACAGCAATGCAGGTCGACCAGTAGGTCTTCAGCTGTAGTAGAACTACAGATCTCAACATACCTTGGCAGTAGGGTGCCCACGTGTCCCGGATTGCCCGGGACTGTCCCGCAATTGACATGTCTATCCTGGGTCCCGGGCACCTTCATTCCGGGACAAAATAATGTCCAGGAATGAAATAGAGGACACAGCCACCCCCTACTAACTAATAACTACATTTCCGTAAACTGGTTACTAGGGCCAGCGCTGCCCAGCATCTTGCAACCAGTGACAATTTACTCTCAGACAATGATACCGGGAGCGAGGCCTGCGCCTAGTGCAGCACTGCTGTCCCCACCCAGCTCGGCACCTCCTCCTTCTCTGGCACCCAGCGGCAAGCAGCAGGGACTGGTGTGAGCTTCACTCTCCAGATAGTGACGCCAGTCCTTTCCTTCTATGCACGTGGCTCATGCAGAGGGAGTGACAGCAGCACTGCATCTGGTGGCAGGCTATGGGTGGCAAGCGGCACATTCACCTGACAAATAACCCGCCGCTAAATTCCCCATCAACCCCGAGACTACATTGCCCCCCCCTCATCTTTTTTGGGGGAAGGTGAGAGAGGGGGTGTGTCCCTGAATGGCAGTTTGGAAATGTGGTCACCCTACTTGGCAGTCAGAGTGCATAATGTGTGCCAGCAGGGAATGGGGGGACTGGAAGTTCTGCTGCAGCTGGAGTGTTGCTGGTTGCATGTCACCCCCTGTAACAGGATTTCTTTATCATCCAGCCAGTGCTTCTACTGAACAACTATTAATTTAAAGTGCACCTGTGTTGCAACTTGAGTGTGTAGCGCTACCCCCAGTTAAGAGAGCCGCTGGTTTGATTTCGGGCCCTGCATACAGCACCGCCAACCCCCGGCAATCTTACTCGACCCACTCTGGCACAGTTAGTCTAGGGTTATATTTGTACCACATTCAATTGTATTGCATGAAATAATCTCTAAACAGTAAGACAACACACTGAGGCGAGACATCAGATATAACAGCTTTTCTCTTTTAGTAAATAGCATAGGTAGAACATAACACATGCAACTGGCTTGCAGAGCCCTGCAGCAATCAATTCAGCACACTATAATAGCGCTGCGCGGTAATCCACCACGCGTAGCTATTATGGTATGCGCGCCCTGTGGCGCACTAAACAATATATTAACTCCCCACCCCGGTCAGGCCTGACATGGAATAAATCTCGGGTCACCTCCTTAAGGGATTTCTTTGCATGCCAGCTTTCGTGGTGCACTTGATGAAAAGTATTTGTAATCCACAACAGTCAATAACTTGGAATACTATACTGGGGGGACACTTCAACTCTGTCCTGCTATCGGTCCCCCCGGGGAAACAACAGATAAATGAACTGTGGGCCTATGCAGTCTATAGGCCTGAACACGGCACAGTCTACAGGTTTGGGCAGGTGCCCGCTCACCACTCCGGATGCAATCCCAGTCCGGGACTTCCACCTGCTGTGTATCCGCACACAGCGTCTGCAACGATCGGGTCCCCAATCCAACTGATGTCCTCAATCGACAGGTCAGGTGCCACCCAGGCTCCGCAGTAGGGGTGGAAGGCTCTTCGGAAGTTGCGCAAGGCCCCAGGCTTCAGGCCTTGCACTGCAGCAGATCCGCACAGGAAGAAGCTGTTGCTTGCAGGGCGGTGTCCAAAGAGGCCGTGCTCCGCCTCGCCTCCTCCTTAAATAACCCCTCCCATGAGTCTCTGCGGTGGCTAACTGCACTCTGGGTGCCGAACGGGGTTCTGGGTAACGTAGTCCCGGGGCCTTTAAGGAGACCCCGCTACAAGTGTATTGAATATTAATGTATAGTTAGTAAAATAGTGATACTGGAATTTGATTGCACAATGCTAGGACAGCTTCCAAAAAATTTTACTTTTGTCAAAATGTGTTCTAGTTTTAGATCTTCTTGTACAAAACACTACGACTACACGAATTTGGGGGGGTGCTACTGATTTTTTTTTGAGACGCGGGGGGGGGGGGGGTTTTATTCAGAAAAGGGGGGGGTGCTGACGTGGGACATCGACGCCGATCGCGAGAGGGGGGCCGCCAATCGCGGGAGGGGGCGCCAATCGCGGGAGGGGGCGCCAATCGTGGGAGGGGGGCCGCCAATATCGCGGGAGGGGGGAGGCCGCCAATCGCGGGAGGAGGGGGCCGCCAATCGCGGGAGGGGGGCCGCCAAATCGTGGGAGGAGGGAGGGGGGCCGCCAATCGCGGGAGGGGGGCCGCCAAATCGCAGGAGGAGGGGGCCGCCAATCGCGGGTGGGGGGGCCGCCAATCGCGGGTGGGGGGCCGCCAATCGCGGGAGGGGGGCCGCCAATCGCGGGTGGGGGGGCTGCCAATCGCAGGAGGGGGGCCGCCAAATCGCGGGAGGAGGGGGCCGCCAATCGCGGGTGGGGGGGCCGCCAATCGCGGGAGGAGGGGGCCGCCAAATCGCGGGAGGAGGGGGCGGCCAATCGCGGGTGGGGGGCTGCCAATCGCGGGAGGGAGGCCGCCAATTGTGGGAGGGGAGGCAGCTCTGCTGGGGCCCCAGGCCAGCTGGGGGCCCCAAGCAGTTGCTTGGTTTGCCTGTCCTGTTCCGATGGCCCTGCGACTACATAGTGAATACACGATGATTTCTGATGTATCCCATGTTCACCCCCAGACATCACAGCACACGCTCATCGAGTTCTGTATATGTTGGCACTTTGGAATGAATACATTGGTTTCGCGTTGCAGTTTGGGCACTCGGGCTCAAAAAGGTTCGCCATCACTGTCATAGACTGTCACTGGAATAATGTCCACATTGAAAGATCTCCCCTACATTTCTGTTCTGGCGACAACTCAAAATTTTCGATTTTTTTCATCACTTTTGGTTTTAGGGGCCAATGGTCAGCAGCATAGAGAGGGTGAATCTCCCCAACAGAGACACAGAGAGCAATACAAACCTTGGGGACGTGAATAAATAGTACTGGAAACCTGAACCCCTAAACCTTCTTGTTTATTTTATCATCCAAAAGTGTGGTGGTGGTGTAAACACAAAGAAACTGGCAGCTTCTACACATCAAAGGGTTTCCATGATCATTTGCGAGAGGGGATTCTAAAATTGAAGTGCCACACCATGATGTAATGTTCAACTATATTCTACGGCTAAGTTCACATAGGTGGCCAGGGGGTGTTAAAAACAGGCAGTTACATTGCCAGGACAAACTTTTTTTTACCACCCCTGGACTGCCCACCTACACATGGAATTGCCCACCTACAAGCGGACATGGCGTCCACGTTGGTCTGTTCACATGGACATGGTACTTTGCTTTGTGGTGTTGCTAGTTAAGTTTGACAAGCAACATCGCTCATTAACGTCAATGGGACTGTGCCGCAACCACATACCAATTATGGCTATGACAGTTGGGAGCGAGTTAAAACAATGTAAAATCGCCATTGGGATTAAAAAAAATGGGCATTCAGGAGTCATATTACCTCCTGAATGCCTGCAACTGACTCTAAACTGCCTCTGAAAAAGCACTCCACTACAGATCACTTTGCAGAGGTGCAGTAAAGAATTCCAACCATGCAAATGAGTCCTTATCTAACCGCCGGATGAGAAACCTAAATGGCACCAACCCCGGGAGGGGGAGATAAATGGATATTACAAGTATTTATTTTAACTTTTCGTTTCTAGTTCCCTTTTCTTCTAGTCTGCCAAATCCTACACTATTGTGACAACATCGCAATGGGAAGGGATCCGCTTTCTTCTGAGGTGTCCTTCGTTAGGAAGCTGTGCTTGTTATATACTAGATATTTCCTTGAGAAAAAAAATAACGAATTAAAAAGCAGCGTGTTATTTTGAAATAAATTCTGCAGCTGTTAAAGTTAAACCAAGTTTTCAGGTCCCCCAGGGGCTTATGTTATAATGTGTAGATATGCACAGAGTGTTTGCACATTATGGCACTCTTACTTCATAAAGATCCACCCCCTGATGCCTCCAATTCTTCTCAGTTTTCTTCCAAGATATTGAGTCTTTAGCTGCTTTGATTGGCAGGAGCACAATTGGAAGACAGTTGTCACCCCTTAACAAGAAGGGCCATTTCAAACAAAGTCTACATTACATTTTTTATTAGATGCTGAAGAACTAAACAGCTCATTGGTTTGGAACCATCTCCAAGGTGCGAAGGAACCTCAAAACTCCAAGGTTGGCAGCGACAGACCAGGATCTTGAGTCTTCAGCTGACTTGATTGGTGGGAGCACAATGGGAAGACAGTTGTCACCCCTTAACAGGAAGGGCCATTTCAAACAAAGTCTACATTACATTTTTATTAGATGCTGAAGAACTAAACAGCTCATTGGTTTGGAACCATCTCCAAGGTGCGAAGGAACCTCAAAACTCCAAGGCTGGCAGCGACAGACCAGGATCTTGAGTCTTCAGCTGACTTGATTGGTGGGAGCACAATGGGAAGACAGTTGTCACCCCTTAACAGGAAGGGCCATTTCAAACAAAGTCTACATTACATTTTTGATTAGATGCTGAAGAACTAAACAGCCCATTGGTTTAGAACCATCTCCAAGGTGCGAAGGAACCTCAAAACTCCAAGGTTGGCAGCGACAGACCAGGATCTTGAGTCTTCAGCTGACTTGATTGGTGGGAGCACAATGGGAAGACAGTTGTCACCCCTTAACAGGAAGGGCCATTTCAAACAAAGTCTACATTACATTTTTATTAGATGCTGAAGAACTAAACAGCCCATTGGTTTGAAACCATCTCCAAGGTGCGAAGGAAATTCAAAACTCCAAGGTTGGCAGCGACAGACCAGGATCTTGAGTCTTCAGCTGCCTTGATTAGAGGGAGCACAATGGGAAGACAGTTGTCACCCCTTAACGGGAAAGGCCATTTCAAACAAAGTCTACATTACAGTTTTGATTAGATGCTGAAGAACTAAACAGCCCATTGGTTTAGAACCATCTCCAAGGTGCGAAGGAACCTCAAAACTCCAAGGTTGGCAGCGACAGACCAGGATCTTGAGTCTTCAGCTGACTTGATTGGTGGGAGCACAATGGGAAGACAGTTGTCACCCCTTAACAGGAAGGGCCATTTCAAACAAAGTCTACATTACATTTTTATTAGATGCTGAAGAACTAAACAGCCCATTGGTTTGAAACCATCTCCAAGGTGTGAAGGAACCTCAAAACTCCAAGGTTGGCAGTGGCAGAGCAAGGAGAAAATTAACTGTGATCAGCTAAGTCTGAGGGACTTAGTGATTACAGATCGCACTGCCTTCTGCGGCGTGTGGGCAGCGCAATCACGGGAGGACGTCCATGGACATCCTCCCAGCAAAGTAAGCCTGTGCTGTAGCCATCGTTCGGCTATAGCGTGGGCGGCAGGGCTGCTAAGGCAGTACAGCCAGCCCTCCCATACTGAGCCTGGGCTCCATTAGCTCAAAAGAGGGGCCCAGTCACCTGTTGAGTAAGAGGGCCGGCTGTACTATCTTATTGCAGACACCAATCCTCTTCTGCCTCCCCCTGCAGCGCTGCCAGCATCTCCTCCCCCTCTTTCTCTCTCCGGCTGCACTGCAGGGGGATTGGTTCTAGCACATGCGTCGCTTCCATTTGTCCAGTCCTCCCTGTGTGCCCCTTTCCCCTGCAGCGTTGCTGGCTTCCCTCCTCTCCCGTTGGCAGCTGCTGCAGGTACACAGATTGATGTTTCAGGATGGATAGCGAGGGCAGGGGCCTGTAAATACAGTATGTCATTTTCTGGCCCCTTTCTTTATTGAATGAACACAATGAGTCATCGGTTCCGATCACTCACTGTGTCAATTCATCACTGAAGCATAGTGAACTGTATTTACTATGCTTCAGTTTGAATGAGCAGGAAGCCTCATAGCGCTTCCTATTTATTCATCTGTGCTGCTGAGGTTGCATAGAATGTATGTCCTCAGTCACTTTCAGCTGGGGGGGGGGGTTAGTCAGGTAGGCTGTATGGGACCCCGTGATTTCTAACAGCAGCCCTGGTGGGCAGGAAGGGGCTAATTAAATGTTGATATTCCATATCTGTCTACAATTTTTGATTTAACATTTGGCGTTTATTTTTATTTTTTTGTTTTTTGGTGTCATAAATTTGAATTAAAGGCAGACAGTGCAGTTACAGTAAAACCCAGTACAGGAGGATTGGGAGGATCCTGCTCATAGGAGCTTACAATCTAAAGGGACATGTTACTGCTGGCTCTTTACATTCCCCCAGCATGCAGCTGTGCTGGAATATGTCCGCCTGTCCTCCAGCCGGTGATGAGGTATGTGCTGCTACTTCTAGAGCCCAATTACAAGTCATTAGCGTTTCAGTGATGGGATTCTCTGCTTCAATAATCTCCTGCCAATGCCAATAACACATACATGGGATCTTCGCATATTTGGGCTTTCATTTTAATGACGTTCCCCTGCAATTTGCATTCAAATTGATTTTACTACGGTAAATATTTTATCCCGGATTAACGGTTGGATAATTAAGATGCGCCCAACGCTGATCAAGGGAAGTAATTCGACCTTGATGCACATTTGGTGGCTTTCAGCCTCTAACGACTTGGGACACAATGGTGAGGGACAATCTCAGGGTTCCCCCAAACCCCCCTTGCCCCACCTGTGGCCCTTTGGCACTCTTTGTGCGGGCCTACAGGCCCCTGCAGACTCTAAGCTGTGTTTTCCTATTACTTTGCTATAACAGTGATTTCTAGCTGTCTCATGTAAAGTCACTGGGGATGATTTACTAAAGGGAAACAGACTGTACACTTTAAGAGGGCCGTTGCTTCAGAGCTTAGTAAATGAAGGGAAGTTCTGCTGACATCCATCATCCAATTATGTTGCATTTTTTCCCCCCTTGCGTGTAATTGCCTATTATTTGCATAATGAAGCTTCAGCTTACTCTGGAGCAACTGGGAAACTTGCAAAGGGCACAGTCCATTTGCCTTTAGTAATTCAACCCATATGACTGCTTCCTGAAGCTTGTCTCCAACAACTCCTATAGCATGTTTACAGTCTCTGACAATCTCCTTCAGTATGTATTTATGACCATACCTTTCATCACATGTGCAGTCTCCTGTATCATGTCTTCAGTCTCTGACAATCTCATGTATTATGTCTGCAGTCACTGACCATCTCTTGTATCATGTGTACAGTCTCTGATCATCTCCCGTAGTATGTCTGCAGTCTCTGACCATCTCCTGTATCATGTCTCCAGTCTCTGACCATCTTCTGTATTATGTCTGCAGTCTCTGACCATCTCCTGTATCATGTCTGCAGTCTCTGACCATCTTCTGTATCATGTCTGCAGTCTCTGATCATCTCCTGTATCTTGTCTGCAGTCTCTGACCATCTCTTGTATCATGTCTGCAGTCTCTGACCATCTCCTGTATCATGTCTGCAGTCTCTGACCATCTGCATCATGTCTGCAGTCTCTGACCATCTCCTGTATCATGTCTGCAGTCTCTGACCATCTCCTGTATCATGTCTGCAGTCTCTGACCATCTCCTGTATCATGTCTGCAGTCTCTGACCATCTCCTGTATCATGTCTGCAGTCTCTGACCATCTCCTGTATCATGTCTGCAGGCTCTGACCATCTTCTGTATCATGTCTGCAGTCTCTGACCATCTCCTGTATCATGTCTGCAGTCTCTGACCATCTCCTGTATCATGTCTGCAGTCTCTGACCATCTCCTGTATCATGTCTGCAGTCTCTGACCATCTCCTGTATCATGTCTGCAGTCTCTGACCATCTCCTGTATCATGTCTGCAGGCTCTGACCATCTCCTGTACCATGCCCACAGACTCTGACAATCTCTTCTATCATGCCTATAGACTTTAAATATATCCTGTTGTGTGCCTGTTGTCTCTGCCACTGAATATCCCCTAAACTGAACGTGTAGCCCTGTAGTGATGTTGAAGGCTTCACTTGAGCCCCCGCCCCCCCCCATAACGAGAAAGCTGATCATCACTCCTCTAGACTTTCCAGCATATTTTGTAAATTGTGTGATGAAAACATGTTTACATTTATATCTGGACTAAAGCAGAGAAGAATTTAAAAGGTAATATGATCATTTCTGTGCCGTATGACTACACAGCTTAAAGCCAAATTCCTTCTTTACCCCACCCCCAAGGAGCACCTCGGCATCTTTTTTTATTTTTTCTGTTTCTGCTAAATTCTGTCAGATGCATGATAATCCTCATCTTCCTGACCTGATGAGCGGGTTTCGAATAACGCCACTGGGACATATTTTTTTTAGGGAATGAGTAACAAAGGGGTACTATGTACCGCATACTCATTCAGATGGGGGAAGCTGAATATCTGGGGACCGCTTTATTCTGTCTCCCTGCAGACCCCACAACCACATCTTCTGGGCCAGGGACGTGCAAATGATGCCCTTGTTCCCATCAACATGGGGATAGGGTGCCTTCTGGGTGGTGGGAGGCTTGGCCACCTTCATACAAGGTACCCTCCTAATGTTGAGGGCATGAGGCCTGGTATGATTCAGGAAGAGGGGGAAGGACACTCACTAGATGCCCCCTATTTCCTAGTCAGCCAGGCTGCCTGCCTAAATAAGAGACTGATATAGATTGTTTTTTTTGTTTTTTTTTATAAGGGACAATACACATTGGGAAGTGGGGCAAAGATTCTGCGCATGGGCCGTAGACATCGGCGTACGTCTCTATTTTCAATGTCTCCTAAACCGTGGAGGTTTAGGAGATATTTCCAGTACCTACAGGTAAGCCTTAATCTAGGCTTACCTGTAGGTATAAGTGGTTGTACAGGGTGTACAACCACGTTCATTGTATCAACAATCAAAAAATAAGCTACTCTGATGAAAGTATGTCAAATAAAAAAAAGGAAAAAAAGGAAAAAAAAAAAGGGATTTTAAAATTGCATAAAAAAAATATTTAGAAAATATATATATATTTTTTAGATACTTTCAGCAGTCAGTGTCCCTGATCACCACCACACCAGTCATATGATGACGCTGAACTGCACTGGTGACAGTATATATATAAAAAAAAAGAATGTGAAAAAAAACTTTATTTTTTTTATTTTTTTATTTTTTTATTTTTTCAAAAAATTGTGACAAAAATAATACAACTTAAAAAAAACTTGCCATGCCTCTTACTAAATACCTCAGACTACCTACTCATTTGGGGGATATTTGTACTGTCCTGGCGATTAAACTTAAGCTTGCTGACCATATACTGAATATATACAGCGGCAAGGCGGCTCTGCTGCACTGCACAGGATCATATACCTAGTACGTGATCCTGGACTTCCAGGTCCTGGGCACGCTCGCGCACTGCCGTCCGCCCCGCTCCCGGTGTGATTAGACGCAGCAGGAACTGATCACCGGGCACAGCAAACTCAACGTCCGCCAGAACCCGCCAAGGCTTCAGTACACAGGCAGAACGACGGTCTATCAGTACAGAAGACATGGATTCTGTGTCTCTGCTAATCAGGGGCACCGATCCATGCCTTCCCCTAGTACAAGCACCTCCCCCACAGTAGTAAAGCACCCAGTCAGGCACACATTTAACCCTTTAATCGCCCCTGGTATTAACCCCTTTCCTGCCAGTGTCATTAGTACAGTGACAGTGCATATTTTTTAGCACTGATCACTGCATTAGTGTCACTGGTCCCCAAAAAAGTGTCAAAAGTATCAGTTAGATGTCCCGACTGTCCGCCGCAATATCGCAGTCCCGCTATAAGTCGCTGATCCCCACCGTTGCTAGTAAAAATAAATAAATAAATAGAAATATCCCATAGTTTGTAGACACTATAACTTTTGCGCAAGCCAACCAGTATACGCTTATTGGGTTTTTCTTTTACTAAAATTATGTACACATATTTGCCTAAATTTATGAAGAAATTAGATTTTTTTTTATTTCGTTTATTGGATATGTTTTATAATAAAAAATAAAAAATATAGTTTTTTTTTTTTAATTTTCGGTCTTTTTCCATCTATTAATCTTTAACCACAAATATGTAGCAGAATATATATTGGCCTAAAATAATTAGATTTTATCAATTTTTTTAGTGGATATGTTTTATAGCAGAAAATAAAAAATGATGTTTTGTATATTGTGTTAATGTAATTGTATATTGTGACCAAAATTGTCGCTCTTTTTTTGTGTATAGTATAAAAAATAACAACCGCAGAAGTGATCAAATACCACAAAAGGAAAGCTCTATTTGTGGGAAAAAAAGGACATAAGTTTTATTTGGGTAGAGTGTCGCACGACTGCGCAATTATCAGTTAAAGTAACGTAGTGCCGTATCACAAAATAAATGGCCTGGTCATAAAGGGGGGGGGGGTAAATCTTCTGGAGCTCAAGTGGTTAAGTGCCTAAAATTTTTTAATTTGAAGTACATCATATGAAGTACATCAGGACTGACCAATTTTCAAATATACAGTATTTACCATAGATTGTAGACGCTCTAACTAAGGAACCAATTAACATAAACTTTTTTTTTTTTTTTTTTACCAAAGACATGTGGCAGAATACACTTTGGCCTAAATTTATAACGAATTTAGATTTTTTTTAATCATCAATCAATATACGCTTATTGGGATTTATTTTTACCAAAAATATGTAGAAGAATACATATTGGCCTAAATTTATAAAGAAATTTGTTTTTTATTATTATTTTTTTGGATATGTTTTATAACCAAAAATAAAAAATATTGTTTATTTTTTTGAATTCTCTGCTTGGAGAAGGAGGATTTGGACAGGTAAGTTCTAATTTTCCCACCTGAAACTAGATTAGTAGCTCCACCCACAAAACAAATCCCTCCCCAGTAACTAGCCAATGTGTAGCAGCCACCCAAAACTGATTTAGCTACTGGAAGACTTAATTATGTCACTCTGCCTTATGGAGGGGAGGAGCCGGGAGCACAAAATAAAGAAAGCTCTCGTTGTCATAGATATCAGAAGACAGTCCGTCATCGAGCCTCGCAGCCGTCGTCAATAACTTCTGATTCCTCCCCAATACTAGTTCCATCCTTTCCCAATAATGAAGAACCGTTCTTTCCTATAACACAAATGATTTTTGTCTTTTCTCTCATTCAGGTCTTTCTGGCAACTCATAGTGCAACCAGTGGCGGCTGGTGCTCAAAATTTTTTGGGGGGGCGCAAGCAAACAAAAAAAAAAAAAAACATAAATTGCAGCCTCACCGTGTCCAAAACGCAGCCACTGTGCCCATCAATTGTCGCCACTGTGCCCAGCAATTGTCGCCACTGTGCCCAGCAATTGTCGCCACTGTGCCATCAAACGCAGCCACTGTGACCAGCAATTGTCGCCACTGTGCCATGTCATCAATTGTCGCCACTGTGCCATCAATTGTCGCCAATGTGCCATCAATTGTCGCCACTGTGAAATGCCATCAAACGCAGCCACTGTGCCATGCCATCAAACGTAGCCACTGTGCAATCAATTCTCACCACTGTGCCCATCAATTGTCACCACTGTGCCCATCAATTGTCGCCACTGTGCCATGCCATCAAACGCAGCCACTGTGCCATGCCATCAAACGCAGCCACTGTGCAATCAATTGTCACCACTGTGCCCATCAATTGTCACCACTGTGCCCATCAATTGTCACCACTGTGCCCATCAGTTTGCCCCCTCAAAAACCGCCAGATTACTTCCCCCAGTCCCCCAGCACTTACCTTTCTCGGGTCAGCCATCCTCCCTCGATGTCTTCTCCCAAGTCCCGCCCTCGATGTCGGTTCAGCCAATCAGGTTACCGGTAGCCAGATCTGGTGAACCTGATTGGCTGAGATGCGTGTCAGTGTTCACAAAGGAACGCACCCCCCGTGCGTCCCTTTGTGAACTATTTGGAAGCCGATTACAGCCTGAGGGCTGTAATTGGAAAGCCTATTAGAGCCGCTGGCTCTGATAGACACTTCCAAAACACACCCACCGCCGGCCACCGCTCTAATTCAGATGGCCGGCGCTCACCAGGAGGCCGGCCATCTGAATAGTGGGCGGCAGCGGCAGTGGCGACAATACACAGATTCATGCAATGCATGAATCTGTGTATTGTCTTTCAGTGGCGGTGCAGGAGCGAGAGGGGGCGGCGCTCCGGCGCCCTCTATGGACGCACCGCCACTGAGTGCAACCAAGAAGATCATGGCCATCAAGTCAGTCGTGGAGACTTCAGATCAACGTGACGCCATTGAAACAGAGCAGAAGGTCATGCAGAAGGCGGCAGGGTGTCCATTCCTCACCCAGCTTTACACCACCTTTCAGACCCGCGATTCTGCATGTTTCGTTATGGAATACGTCTCTGGAGGGGATCTGTTTGATTTCACCGTAAACAATTCCCCTCTTCACATTTCTGTCATAAGGTAGGTCTCATCACCACAATGAGAATAGAATAGAAAGCAATCTTTATAAGATATATAGTTTTACAATCCAGGCCTTAGGAGTTTAGAATTACATTGGACTCCATTAGAATGCTTAGCTATATCAGTCCACCCAGATCTGATGTAGATACTTTAGAGTAATATCGCTCCGTCCGCCATAAATATATAAGGGGAACAATACACAGCAGGGGACACCACGCCTCTCCCAAGCTTAGATACTCTATATTATCATAGTAGGGTTGGGGTTCAAAGTTGACTGTTCATCCACATGCCATTCTCCAATCCCAGTTTACCCACAGCGGGCAGTGATTGCACCATGTGGTGAAGAAGATGGAGACAGTCCAGAGTCACCTGGTAACACGTCACAATTCAACCACCTAACACCGGGGACTCCCTGTTCTTTAAGAGGTTTCTAATGCCGGGAGGTGGAGCGGGGGTTTCTGATCATGTGACCGCCATGATTGGCTGTCACAGTGGTCACATGATCAGAAAGCGCCCAATCGCATGTAGAGATTGGGAGCTTTCCTTTAACCATCGGTAACTGTGAAGGGAGCGCGCTCTCAGGACAGCTCTGTTTACATTCTAGTACCCATATATGCGGACTCCCAGCGTTAAGACCCACCCACCCAGAGGCCACATATATGCATATCGCCGGCATGACAGAGTCACCACTTCTGGACCAGTGATGTACCGGTACATCATCACCCTGGTATTGTTTTTTAGCGGTGGCGGTCTAACTAGCCGCTGGATTGGTTTTACAAGCAGGGGGAGGGGACTTCCCCCACTCCCGCCACCTTCCACAGCTTTCTCAGGCTCTCCCATCCTACCAGTAGACCCAGACGACCAGCCGGCACATTTGCTGGCTGGTCAGACAGCTGAACAATGCCGTGATCAGCTTTGATCGTCTCTCCGCTATGGTAACCCGGATGCGATGACCTGACATCACTTCCAGTTTACTTAGATGTTAACGGCGCCATTTTTAAGAAATCAAAGCATTCAAAAACATAGATCTTGGTGTTGTGAATGCTTTTAAGGGCAGATGAGGGACTTGGGGTCTTATAGTACCGGTCACATGTCTATCGCTGTGACAAGGATGTTTACAGCCTGGATCCTACCAATGGTCCCAGGAGACTCCGGAATCAGGTAAAACCAGAAATGGTGAGCAGGTGCCATACCCAGAACTCTAATATAACCTAAATAACCTCAAAAGGTGGGACCGGTAATGGGATAGAGCCAGGTACCCCCTCCCCCTGCCCGTGAATAATGATTATACTTAAATCTAATGACTGTAAAATGTAATTTCTTCAGAATCTATTTTTTTTCTCTTTTATAGATTAATTGCGGCGGAAATATCCTGCGGATTGGAGTTCCTGCACAAGTGTGGCATCGTTCATAGGGACATCAAGGGAGGCAACATCCTACTGGACAACAAAGGTCATGTCCGTATTGCCGACTATGGATTGGCAGTAATGGATCTGTATGGTGATACGACGGTGACGGGAGTAGCCGGAACAATTGGATACATGGCCCCGGAAGTAAGTCACGCTCTTTTTACCCATCACTAGACCTCATCTATTCAGTATATCACAATCCATTCACTATCCCTCTGATACTTAATTTGTTAATATATGTCCATGGGGAGGGGCAGCCTTTGCGTATGCCGGCTCTGCCTCCTGGTTTAGCTGTTGGGCACAGTGGTTGTTCTTTGCTATTCCTCTTGCTTAAAGTGAGCCTAGCTACAATCTCTATAATGGACATATGAAATAGTGAACATATAAAAATGTAAAAAGCTACATCAAGGTTAATATTACAATGATTTCTACTGGAGAGCAGATATCACTACCTGCTCTCTGTTACACAGAATTACGGCCCATTCATAAAATGCATGCCACTGTGTAGAGCCTGTGCTATCCTACGAAATTCTGTATACTAAACATAACAAAGAGAACTCTGATTTGATTAGGGTGAGTCACATGACTAGGCTCTCCTTCAAGTTTTTTTTATTTTTATGTTTACACCCATTCCCTGTAATAGCAATCAAAGTCCCAATTCCACCGCTGTGCTTTATAAATGTCATTTTTATTAAAGTATGGCTATTGCCATAGTAAGGACATACTGCTGCTTTGTAAATGCCTCCCTTGGAATACATGTTCAATCAATATATATTATTGTTTCCCCTCTAAAAGGAATGTAAGTTTGTAGGAACCAAGTAACTGATTTCTCTTCTCTGATTGGCAGGTTATAAACGGCGACTTCTACCAGTTTGAACCCGACTGGTTTTCAATGGGGGTCGTCATATACATGATGGCTACAGGCACTATGTCATTCTGTAAGCAAACCACCCAGGTATACAGGAGGGCTGTGAGTTATGAAAATCCCGTTTATCCCCCGGACATGGACCCACACCTGAAGAACTTCATAGAAGGAGTAAGTACAAGACATTTTCTAACTCTGAAGAGGCACAGGGAAGGTTTCTAGGCCTACTGCTGCTGCTTTATTGGTATAATGTAGGGGGGTTGCCAAGTCTGGTTGTCAGCTGGACTGTTGAGTAGTTTGGCTTCTTCATTCCACTGTGAAGATCCAATGGGAATATTCATCCTGGGGCTGAGGGCTCAGAAGATGCCACATGGGGTCAATCACTGATGTGCACATTGTATGAGGTTATTAAAGCAGAACTCCCCCCCCCCATTTACTATTGTTTTGAACATAGTGGGGAGGGTTAGATCACCTGCCGTCATTTTAATGTTGTCTGTGTCCCTGTTGGGGACATTTTGTTTCATATCCTGTCCTGGGGACATGGAAATCTCACTAAGGAGGGACACAGAAAGCAACCACAACCTAACAGAGAGGTTCTAACCCTTTCCAACTCCATTCATCAAACTGTTTTTATCACCCTGTGCTGATAAATTATGTTAATGAGAAGAGAAAGGGATCTTTAAAAAAAAAAAAAACGAATCTCTTCCCTTTTTTGTGGCTGTAATTCTACTTTAGGTGTCACCGCCAATCTAAAGAGCTCAGGGAGTTAGAAGTGATCTAATGGCGGCACAGCATAATGTGTACTCATTTGTTGTGCTGGAATATAATATGAATTGCATCCATGTGCAATCACTTAGCTGATCTACACTTCAGCAGACATCCAGCCCCTGTACTTGGCTATATGTGTGTCTTCACATTCAAATGTCCGGACAAGAGGCTTGGAGTCGGCAGAGACATAAGACGCCATTCGTTCATGAGGCTCATCAATTGGAAGTCGCTGGAATAAGGGAAAGGATGGCCCCCTTTCTCAGTAGGCCCGGTAAGTACACAAATCTTTATAGGATGAGGATTCAAACAGAAGATTGTTACACACTGTAAGGAGCACTGCTGTGTCCTTACAGCTAATGTAGGGGGGTACAGACATATCCCAGCCTGCAGGAAAACCTCAGAGACTAATCAGACTATATTTAATTTTCCATGAGAAAAGGAAATAAGAATAAAACTTTCTATGCATCAGACACAATGGGGTTGATTTACTAAAACTGGAGAGTGCAAAATCTGCATCTGGTGCAGCTGTGCATGGTAGCCAATCAGTTTCTAACTTTCAGCTTGTTCAATAAAGCTTTGACAAAAAAAAATGGCAGCTGATTGGTTACCATGCAGAGCTGCACCAGGTTTTGCACTCTCCAGTTTTAGTAAATAAACCCTGATGGTGCACAGCTGGAAGTGACAATTGAAGTGAGAAGGTACAATGGTACATAATCCAATGTCTGGGATGTCTAGGACATGTGACTTCAGCCATCATGATGTGGTGGAAGGCATGGGACCAGACATGTAGTTTGCTTCTAGATTTGTATCCTATGTGCTCTCCCACTGCATGGAAAGAGTGAAAAGGTTTATTTAGGATGTTGGTCAATATTAAAGCCCAATTAAAAAAAAGAAAAACTTGCAGTAGCCAAACACCACCCCCACCCTGCACTCTAAGGGTTTATTGCTTGTAAAGTCTAGGGGCAGATAAAGAGGGACCTCACCCTAACCTCTCTGCATCATCATGTACAATACAGGCCTATCAGTCCTACATTGTATGCATACCTCCCAACTTTTCTATTGTCCACTGCGGGACATTCATTCATATTTTTTTCCCCTCTCTTCAAAGTTGTTGAGCGGGGGGGGGGGGGGGCGCAGGACACTTGGTTTTCAAAGTTGTTTGGCGGGGGGGGGCGACGTGCCGAGGGGCCAGCAAACACACATATCTGACGAGTTACTCCTGCCCGCCCGACATACCTGGTGATCACTGCCGCTCTGAGTCCCGCCTCGCCTCCCTGCCTGGCGCGCTGGCGGACTGAATCTTACCTCCTCCCTCCTCTGGCTCTGTGCGGGAATACAGGAAAAACTCGCAGAATCCGTGCGGGTTGGGAGGTATGTTGTATGTGAGGAGGTAAGCATGTGACCATGAGGGACCGGTTGCACAGATGGAAGCTGTCCAAAGCAAGGAATAAATTATTACACCTTATTCCTCTACCCCAAAAATTACCTCCTCCCACAAATACTGCAAGGGGAGGTTTTAATTGTTTCTGGAATTGGACTTTAAGCAATATCCTGATATTTACTCAGGTCACACATCTATAAATACAGAATCTCACATTTGTTTTTTTCTTTTTGCAGCCCTTGGACATAGACTTGGAAATGCACTCTCGCCTTCCTCCATCAGCGATAGATGGAAAGGCATTGGACATTCCAGGAAGGAAAATATACATGTCTGGATTCATAAACATCAACAGGTTTTAAACACGCCTTTCAACGTTCCAAAGACATTACTGTCATCTTCAGAGGAGAAAACATGCAGTTTTAAACTGAAAACCATCTAAAGATATTGTGATGTTCACCCAGCTGTGTGCAGTCAGCCTATGTTACGCTATGGGACGGAGCAGCCGGACAATCGGGGAACACAGCCACAGGTCCTATTTTGTGTGCATTCAGGGCCACTCATCCACGCCTGCACACCTGTCAAATTAGGACCCGGGCTGTGTTTGTCCAGCTGCTGCGTCCCCTTACAGGGGAGGACGGACATGATGATGAAGATTCCTCATATTTCGACAATACAACTTGATGTGACATAATACCCGGATTGGACCTATATATTCATGAGAAATTTGGAAAGGACAGTTCATCTATAAAGACATTGATGTCATCTTCAGTCAGCCTATGTTACGCTATGGGACGGAGTAGCCAGACTATCAGGGGACACAGCCACAGGTCGTATTTTGTGTGCATTCAGGGCCACTCATCCACGCCTGCACACCTGTCAAATTAGGACCCGGACTGTGTTTGTCCAGCTGCTGCGTCCCCTTACAGGGGTGGACGGACATGATGATGAAGATTCCTCATATTTGGACAATACAACTTGATGTGACATAATACCCGGATTGGACCTATATACCAATATATTCATGAGAAATTTGGAAAGGACAGTTCATCTATAAAGACATTGATGTCATCTTCAGAGGACCCAAAAAACCATCAAAAGATATTGTGATGTCCACCCACAGATGTATAATCCAGGGAGTAATCCGATCGCCTTCGGGGGTCAGGAAGGAATTTTTTTCCTGTTGGAGCAAATTACACCACGCTTCATCAGGGTTTTTTTCGCCTTCCTCTACATCAATTGTGGGGTCTGGATAATCATACAAAAAAAAACTGCGCTGTACAAAGGAGCCTTGACGAGGCAGTGCAGCTTCCACATACAATTGCAAATGTGTGCAATGTGACTGCCTGCATGGGGATGCACGGAGTGCCTGTACCCCTCACACTGGGTGTGGATTCATACGCCTTGCTTCCCCTTTTGCAAATGTGTGCAACTAAGACCTCTGTAATGTAAATAGTTAGATTGTGCCTTTTTGATTTATTTGCAGGCTAGCTGGTAAGTGTACTGGGAAATCTCTTTTTTTTTTTGTGCTGTGCAAAGCCCTTCCATGTGCACCTTACTTCAAAAGCTAGTTATAAACTGCTGTAGCTGTCCTGCTTTGTACACTGTTTTTAGATACAACTTAAATAAAAACTACATTTATAAAACAAAAACTGGGGTAGTTGTCTGGTTTTGTATACTGTTTTTTTTACACAATTTTTTATAAAAACTGCTACAATAAAAAAAAAAACAGGGGGGGTAGTTATCTTGCATTGTATGCTGTTTTTGGATGAAACTTTAATACAAACTACAATTATATAAAAAAAAAATCTCGGGTAGTTGTCATTCTTGTAAAGACAGTCTTAATGCATTGTATCGATATTATACATATACAATTTTTCTGTTGTCAATAAACATCAAACAGATGACCAGAAAAATAATTCCCAGAGCGCTATGGGTTATCTAAAGAGGCAGGCAGCACAGTAGACAAAACATGAATTTGGGAAGATTTGTGTGACTGAATCCTCAGAGGGGAGCCGTAGAAAGAACACGAGACACGGCTGTAAATGTGGGCCTGCTAAAAGGGGATGTTTCAATGCACTGCATAGCAGGCCTCTGTTGTAGAAGCCCTTTCCTCAGAGGATGGAAACCAAGCAAAAAGAAGAAGGTCATTACGCTTTACTCTGTGAGCCATTCCACTCCTGAGAGCTCAGGAGGAGCTGGTAGTACCAAGAGGAGTAGGAAGGTAAAAGGAGGATACTTAGACCCCTTTCACACTGGGTCGCTTTGCAGGCGCTATAACGCTAAAAATAGCGCCTGCAAAGGGACCTGAAACAGCCGCTGCTGTCTTGCCAGTGTGAAAGCCCTGAGGGCTTTCACACTGGAGCGGTGCGCTAGCAGGACGGTAAAAAAAGTCCTGCTAGCAGCATCTTTGGAGCGGTGAAGGAGCGGTGTGTATACCGCTCCTGCCCACTGAAATCAATGGGCACCGCGGCTATACCGTCGGCAAAGCGCCTCTGCAGAGGCACTTTACGGTGGTTTTTAACCCTTTCGCGGCCGCTAGCGGGGGGTAAAACCGCCCCCGCTAGTGGCCGAATAGCGCAGCGAAATTGACCGTAAAGCGCCACTAAAAATAGCGGCACTTTACCGCCGACGATGCCCCCGCCCCAGTGTGAAACTGGCCTAAGGTTGAAAAATAAAGAACGAAAGCCAACGGAAACTGCCATGAAAATCAGAATAGATGGGGATGATCTGTGACCCTCAATCAAGTGCTCGTGAAGTGCTAACTGCGCAAGAAAAAAAGATGGGAGGCCGAAACCAAGAGGAGTAGGCCAAGAAATAGACTGACTAACAAAGGAAATAAATACGTGGATATCTTGATTTCCTCTGAAATATGCAAATAAGGAGAAGGATCATTCCAGGTGCTGCACATCCAACCTTGGAGGACCTCCATGACAAAGCCCTGTGAGCAGGCGAAACGAGTTGTGGGGCATGGCTGGATGGAGTCTGGGCTGAGGCTGCTCTGACCATCGCTAACTATAGATTTTGTTGGATGTGCGGCACCTAAAATGATCCTTCTTGTTTGTATTCACTGAGCTGAGACAAGCCCCTTGATAGCCTGAACTCCCCATTGACTGTTCTCCATACTTGGACCAACTGTCCATGGGGCGTGTCCTATGCCTACATACTTTTGCTAATAGGTGTCCCTCATTCCCATCTCAAAAAGTTTGGAGGTATGTAAAAAGGTAAAAAGAAAGAAATCCTAAAATCCTGAATACACACACCAAATAAAGAACATCAAGTTAAGCACTCAAGTGATATACAGTATATAGTCCATACAAGTGCATAAGCAGCAAAGATCTCTGCAAACCACCATTCCATTTTGGAACCTGTGCCCAAAAAAAAAATATATATATATAGGCAGGCAAAACAGCAAATAACTAGTCATTACTATTTCCTGTGGTCTCCCTGCAGCTGATTCTCCAATTACTGCCTTGCAATGCCTTGTTCTGCACTGTTTCCATGTGGAGGCGGCCATCTTGGTAGAGGCAGGGGTCTGCTTCCTCATGTTAGACCCTCCAGCAAGGAGAACAGTGAGATGAACACACATGACATCACTAAATCTCACTCCAAACCTCCAGTGACTAGCAGTCAGATGCAGCAGTGCCTTAGATCTCACGCTGCAGATATACAGCTATGAGGAATTAGGCATACTCACATATCAGGAAGGGCTATCTTTCAAGAGGAATTGGAGACAAAGGGTACATTTTAGGGTAGAGTTTAGGCACAATTAACATTTATATTAGGAGACTGACCAGTCCATAAACACGTGAAACAAAACACACAAAATATAAGTGATGACGTCAGCACTTAGGGGCAGGTTACTGCAGACCGGCCGGTCGATATGTGCTTTTGATTCGTTCTTTATGTAAGTGTTTTTTACCTTCTTTTAATAAAAATTTTATGGTAATGCACTATTGAGCTCCTTCTGTTTTTGGGAATACTCGCTGGTATATGATACCCTGGTGGACTTCATTGGACCTGGCTTCTCATCCCCAAAGATTGCTGATGGGCCCATTGTTTTCTTACCTCTGGTAAGCAGCCTATATTATTGGTGGTGGACACGGGTGTTGCATGTACCACTGGAGCCTAATTTTCAACTGCTTCTATCTCTTCACGGTCCACCCTCTACCTTTTGGATTTTCAGTTTTTATGGGACTTCACTTTCACTCATTCACTTATTTTCCAGTTTTTGATCGATGTTCATTTATTATTTATGGGCTTATATTTTGCGTGTTTTGTTACACGTGTTTATGACTGATGTTACCATCAGTCTCTTCATATTTTAGCGCATCTGTTTAAATTTCCTCTGTCTTTGTTTATGCTATCACATAATCACAGTTGCTGCTGTTGCCTTATGTAGTTTGTTAGCGGGGTAATTTTAGGGGTTCGTACAGTCCCGGCATTTTTATTTGATAGGTTTTATAACAATGTAAAGCAGTGGTCTCCAAACTGCGGCCTGTGGGCCTAATGTGGCCCTTTGCTTGCCTATATCCAGCCCTTGGGGCACCATTCTATCCACTGCCACCAATGATGGAGAACCATAACTCCTACTGACAAAAATGATGGAGAACCATTCCTCCCACTGACACCAATGATGGGGCACTATACCTCCCACTTACACCAATGATGGGGCACTATACCTCCCACTGACACCAATGATGGAGAACCATTCCTCCCACTGACACCCATGATGGAGAATCATTCCTCTTACTGACACCAATGATGGGGCACCATTCCTCCCACTGACACCAATGATGGGGCACCATTCCTCCCACTGACACCAATGATGGAGAACCATTCCTCCCACTGGCACCAATGATGGAGAACCATTCCTCCCACTGGCACCAATGATGGAGAACCATTCCTCCCACTGGCACCAATGATGGAGAACCATTCCTCCCACTGGCACCAATGATTGAGAACCATACCTCCCACTGGCACCAATGATGGAGAACCATTCCTCCCACTGGCACCAATGATGGAGAACCATTCCTCCCACTGGCATCAATGATGGAGAACCATTACTCCCACTGGCACCAATGATGGAGAACCATTCCTCCCACTAGCACCAATGATGGAGAACCATTACTCCCACTGGCACCAATGATGGAGAACCATTCCTCCCACTGGCACCAATGATGGAGAACCATTACTCCTACTGGCACCAATGATGGAGAACCATTCCTCCCACTGGCACCAATGACGGAAACCCATTACTCCCACTGGCACCAATGACGGAGAACCATTACTCCCACTGGCACCAATGATGGAAAACCATTACTCCCACTGGCACCAATGATGGAGAACCATTACTCCCACTGGCACTAATGACAGAGAACCATTACTCCCACTGACATCAATGATGGAGAACCATTACTCCCACTGGCACCAATGACGGAGAACCATTCCTCCCACTGGCACCAATGATGGGGCACTATTCCTCCCATTGACACCAATGATGGAGAACCATTCCTCCCACTGGCACCAATGATGACACTGACACCCCCTCGGCTGGAGCACCAGCCGCCACTGCTCGGGTGTATATTAAAAAAATTAGATTTAGCCCTGGTTTACACCTTTTGCATTTTTTTGCGTGTTTTCAGTTTTGCAGAAACATACTACAGTTCATTTAACATGGTTTCCTATGGATGTACAGTAGTTCTGTGCATTTTATGAAAAGGGCCAGGGACTTTTTTCTGGTTTTTGGTTCCATAGACTTCAATGGATGAAAAGTATGTATTGAAAAACACAAAATGTACCTGCAATATGCAAACTGCAACCTGCATAAGTGTGAATCAGGCCTCAGAATTTTAATTTGTGCGTTAGCGTTCAATAAAAGGAGAACGAGGCTCCGCAAGGTTTCTTAAAAAAGGTTTCCAAGCAATATTGACGCTCACGGAAACGTATGACAATATAAATAACTGCGACAGACTATGACAACCTCGGGCCTGTTTCCTTCTTCTCGCAGGCCCGTGGATGGCGGCATTTGTTTTGCTTTGGTCAATTGAGATTTCAATTAAAACCGGTTAAGACTTGAAATTCAATACCTCATTATCAGCTCCCGTGTTTTCATGGCGTTATCTCAATCTTCTAAATGTAACTGTATGACTCCATTTCTATAGAGAGCGCGGCACAATCTTTTCTGGCGTGCTGCAATACGGTACATCATGAGAATGATTTTTTTTTTTTTTTTGTGCTTTAAAACCCATTAGGTAAAATTATAATAGCTCTGATTTGGATTTGAAAAGCTCAAATGAGATTAAATATTTACTTTTTATTTTAACTTGCAAATGTATATTTCATTGATTGTGATTATCTTCCCGAGTATAATAGAAGTTTACTTTCATTTAAAACTACAATTTTAAAAGGGAGAATATAAATGTTTAAATATACTGAAAATATCACTTTAATATGATACAAACTTTAAAGTGTATGCCCCTCCAAAACTTGTTTTTTTCGGTTTTAGAACAGGGAAGGATTAGAACCCCTGTTGTTTTTATTCCTCTCTGGGGCTCCATTAGAGAGATTTACCCTCACTTCCTGTCCTGCAGAAACGAATTTGCCAGACAGCAGGTGAAGAAAAATTTCCAAACAGCAACACAAACGTATAATTAAAATTCTAAGCACAAAAGGCAACCTGCACCAACCGAGCTTGCAGAAGAAAAAGAAGAAAACGATTTAAGTGCAACAAAACAATTTTCCGCAGTACTAGAAGTCTCCAAATATTAGGTACACCTTCCTAGGCTGGGTTGGACCCCCTTTTGTCTTCATTCTTGGTGGTATAGATTCAACAAAGTGTTGGAAACAGTCCCCAAAAATTTTGGTCCATAGTGACATGATAGCATCACGCAGTTGCTGTAGATTTGTCGGCTGCAAATCCATGATGTGAATCTCACATTCCATCACACAAGGTGCTCTATTGCACTTGTAGTGGGGTGCTATATTTAGGGGGAGTATCTGAGTAGTAATATGGCTCAGATACACTAATTGTTAGGTTTCTTGGACCATTTCTGTCCTTGGGAGATAGTGTTGGTGTGCTGTTCCCTGTGGCCTACAGGTGGCGCTGTTGCCATTAGCCAGGGTTGAACCACTGATACAAGGTTGTGCCTTTTGTTGTACCCTCTCGCCAGCAGTACGGCGGGGCGGGGAACCTGCTGTGCCTGTCGGGAGAGGGTATAAAAAGGCGTGGACATCTTCCATAGGGGTCACACCCAGGTACCTTCAGCCTGGGTGGTGCGCGTGTCGTTTCCGGGTGCCTTAGGCCCAGAGGCCGAGTTCCTGTTCCATCCCAGACACCTTCGATCTGGGGTGAGCTACTATTTTTGAGGCCCGGAGCCCAGCGGCTTCAGCTGGGTTCCGCCTGGGATTGAGGGCTCCCAGGGTGCCGCCTTGCGAGGGGACCCGTATCCAGGATCGAGGAGGCCAGGTAGGTGACACCTTCTGAAGACCCAGCGCAGAGTCGTGAAAACATGACCTGTTGGTGGTACTTGAGGATTGGAGTTCAGAGCCATTGCTCTATTCCAGTGGTTCTCAACCCTGTCCTCAAATACCCCCAACAGGCCATGTTTGCAGGTTTTCCTTTATCTTGCACAGGTGCTTTAAATCAGAGTCAATGGCTTGGTATTTTGGACATACGGTCGGAATTTCCGACAACAAATGTTCAATGTGAGTTTTTCGTCGGAAATTCCAACTGTGTGTAGGCTCCATCAGACATTTGCTGTCGGAATTTCCGACAACAAATGATTGAGAGCAGGTTCTCTATTTTTCCGACGGCAAAAGTTCTTGTGGGAAATTACGACCGTGTGTAGCCATTTCCGACGCACAAAAGTGCTGCGCATGCTCGGAATCTATTTGACGCATGCTCGGAATCATTGTACTTAATTTTTCTTGGCTCGTCGTAGTGTTGTACGTCTCTGCGTTCTTGACCATTGGAATTTCCGAGCAACATTTTTGCGACCGTGTGTGTGCAAGACAAGTTTGAGCCAACATCCGACGGAAAAAAAACACGGTTTTGTTGTCGGAAATTCCGATCGTGTGTACGCGGCATAAGAGGAAAAAAAAACATGGCCTGTTGGGGGTACTTGAGGACTGAAGTTGAGAACCATTGCTCTATTGGATGAGATCTGGTGACTGTGGAGGTCATTGGAGTACAGGGACCTCATTGTCCAGTGGTGAGATGATTGGAGCTTTGTGACATGGGGCATTATCCTGCTGGAAGGAGCCATCAGAAGATGGGGACACTGTAGTCATAAAGGGATGGACATGGTCAGCAACAATACTCAGGTAGGCCGTGGTGTTTAAATGATGCTCAATTGGTACTAAGGGGCCCAAAGTGTGCCAAGAAAATATCCCCCACACCATTACACCACCACCACCAGCCTGAACCGGTGATACAAGGCAGGATGGATCCATGCTTTCATGTTGTTTACACCAAATTCCAACCCTATCATCTGAATGTCGCAGCTGAAATCGAGACTCATCAGACCAGGCAATGTTCTTCTATTGTATCTTCTATTGTCCAATTTTGATGAGGCTGAGTAAATTGTAGCCTGTTTCCTGTTCTTAGCTCACAGGAGTGGCACCCAGGTGGGCTTCTGCTGCTGTAGCCCATCTGGTTCTATGTGTTGTCCATTCAGAGATGGTATTCTGCATACCTTGGTTGTAACGAGAGGTTATTTGAGTTACTGTTGCCTTTCTATCATCTGGAACCAGTCTCCCCATTCTCCTCTGACCTCGACATCAACAAGACATTTTCCTCCACACAACTGCCGCTCACTGGATATTTTCTCTTTTTCAGACCATTCTCTGTAAACCTGAGATACCATGTGCATGAAAATCCCAGTAGATCAGCAGTTTTTGAAATACTCAGACCAGCCCATCTGGCACCAACATGCATGCCACGTTCAAAGTTACATAAAGTGTTACTAAACCCACAACAGTAAAATCAGTCTGTATATATAGTAAAGCATGCTTGTAAAGCCCCATACACACGGTCGGACTTCCATCGGACTTTTCCGTGTTTTTTTGTCCGAACGGAGTTGGTCGGGCACACCCATAGCATACACACAACAGGACTTTTCTGCAAACTTTCCCAAAACTTTTTGCAACATCACGTGGTTTTTCTACTCTTTTCTGCTCTTTACCGCCACCCTTTGGTCAACTTCTGCTATTGTTGGTTGATTTTAACATTAGTTGTTTTGTCCATCGGACAAAAGTCCGATGGTTTTCTGTACACACGGTCGGACTTTGCTCCATCGGACTTTTGTTGGGCAAAAGTTTGTCCGTTTGCAGACCCAACTTTTGTCCGATGAAAACAAGAAAAAAGCAAAAAAAAGGTTTTTCTGATGGAGCGTACACACGGTCGGATTGGTGCAACTTGCTCAAAATACATTTTGTTGACCAAAAGTCCGACCGTGTGTATGGGGTTTTATACTCACTGTGGAACCTAAGGGGTTAATCCTCCGCGTTGTGTATTGTGTATCTGTATTTCCAACACTGGCCGTTGGTAACAATGACACCTACCGGCGACAGTGGGAAATGCTCTCAACACATCCAAAACTGGAACAGAGGGTAATTTAGCCATAAACATTACCGTCTGAACTATGTACAATTCAGATGACCCACTAAATTTACACAATAGCGCCTGGTCAACAGTAGGGATGAGCTCGGTGTTCGAGTTGAACATAGGTTCGACTCGAACATCGGCTGTTCGCGCGTTCGGCGAACAACAAACGATTTGGGCCGTTCGCGCCAAATTCGAGTGACGCGAATGGCCCACAATACACTGCGCCATCGCAGTGTAATCCCGGCGCTGTGATTGGCCAAGCATGCACTGTGACCCTGCATGCTTGGCCAATCACAGCGCCGGCAGCGAGGAGAGCAATGATTGGCCACAGGCAGGATGCCTGTGGCCAATTATAGCTGAGGGGATTTAGTACACGCCCACACTATAAAAGGCCGCCAGCGCGGCGGCCTTGTGTAGTGTGTTCCGGAGCAGGGAAAGTGAAGGATAGGCAGGGACAGTGTCAAATCTTGTCAAATCTATTCTTTGCTAAACCTTGTGTGTAGGGACAGAGAAGGATAGGCAGGGAGAGTGTCAGTGTCATATTCTTTGATAAACCTTGTGTGTAGGGAGAGAGAAGGATAGGCAGGGAGAGTGTCAGTGTCATATACTTTGATAAACCTTGTGTGCAGGGAGAGAGAAGGATAGGCAGGGAGAGTGTCAGTGTCATATACTTTGATAAACCTTGTGTACAGGGAGAGAGAAGGATAGGCAGGGGACAGTGTCAGTGTCATATTCTTTGCTAAACCTTGTGTGTAGGGACAGAGAAGGATAGGCAGGGAGAGTGTCAGTGTCATATTCTTTGCTAAACCTTGTGTGTAGGGAGAGAGAAGGATAGGCAGGGAGAGTGTCAGTGTCTTATTCTTTGCTAAACCTTGTGTGCAGGGAGAGAGAAGGATAGGCAGGGAGAGTGTCAGTGTCATATACTTTGATAAACCTTGTGTGCAGGGAGAGAGAAGGATAGGCAGGGGACAGTGTCAGTGTCATTGTTGCTAAGCCTCCTGCACATTATACACCTGAAGTTAGCCCGTATTGCTGCTTTTTCCTGGTGTGTTACACCAACAGGATTTTGCGGCACTTACAGCCGGCGGAGTGTGCCTCCTGACCATATTACACCTTAACTTAGCCTGTATTGCTGCTTTTTCCTGGTGTGTTACACCAACAGGATTTTGCGGCACTTACAGCGGGCGGAGTGTGCCTCCTGACCATATTACACCTTAACTTAGCCTGTATTGCTGCTTTTTCCTGGTGTGTTACACCAACAGGATTTTGCGGCACTTACAGCGGGCGGAGTGTGCCTCCTGACCATATTACACCTTAACTTAGCCTGTATTGCTGCTTTTCCCATTTCCCTGCAGGCCATTAGAATGTCTGGAAGGCAAACAAGGAGAGGCAGACAGTCAGGAGCCAAAAAAAGAGGGCAAGCAGGCTCTGTGTCTAGAGACAACAGTGCTGGTCGTGGACGCGGTGCATCGCCATCAGCACGTGGCCATGGGACACGCTTGTCCTTCTTTTCGGCAGCTGGACGTGTTGAGCCGCATCATGCCGAAGACTTGGTAGAGTGGATGACCAAGCCCACCTCATCCTCCTCATCCTCTCTCACCCAGGCTCAGGGTACTGGCAAAGCAGCTGCCAAAGCGTCCTCTTCTCTGGTATCAATGTCATCATTAGTCACTCCTTCCCTAGACCCACCATGTCCTCCTCCTGAGGAGTCCCCCGAACTGTTTGAGCACAGTGTTGGGTACATGCTCCAGGAGGATGCCCAGCGTTTCGAAGGATCTGATGATGATACCCAGCTAGAGGAAGGCAGTAGCGTGAGAGCAGAGAGAGGGGATGCTCAAGAAGGACACCAATCTGGCAGTCATGCTCCAGCAGCTGCAGCATACTGCCAGATTGGCTCCAGTGATGAGGAGGGAGGGGATGATGAGGTCACTGACTCCACGTGGGTGCCTAATAGGAGAGAGGAGGAGGAGGAGGCACATCTCCAACGAGGCAGGATGCCCTCGGGGGGCCAGCGTAAGGGCAGCACACCGACGGAATCACACCGCAGAGCTCCGCCTGTGCAGGGCGCTGCCTCTGCCCGTTATTCAAAAAGTTCTTTGGTGTGGGCCTTTTTTGAGTCGAGTGCATCAGATCGCACAGCTGCTGTTTGCAACATATGTCTCAAGCGTATATCGCGTGGCCAAAACATCACCCGCTTGGGCACCACATGCTTGACCAGACATATGTTGACCTGCCATGCAGCTCGTTGGCAAGCCTACCTTAAAGACCCACACCAAAGAACAAAGCTGACCTCTTCTTGCACCGCATCAGCTGGGATCTCCAACCCCACTATACCTTCAGTCCTCTCTGAAACCTGCTCTGAGAGGAATGAAGGTGTAGAATTAGGTGTGTCACAGCCAAGTACTTGCGGGCACTCTGCTAGCAGTACACCAACGTCCGATTCTAGCAGGCAAATTTCCCTGCCCCAGCTGCTGGACCGTTGAAAGAAGTTCACTTCCAGCCATCCACATGCCCAGCGGTTGAATGCTAGCTTGGCTAAATTGCTAGCGCTTCAACTGCTGCCTTTTCAGTTGGTAGACTCGGCCCCCTTCCGTGAGTTTGTGCAATGTGCGGTTCCTCAGTGGCAGGTTCCCAAACGCCACTTTTTCTCACGGAAGGCGATTCCGGCTCTCTACCGGCATGTGGAAGGCAATGTCTTGGCCTCGCTGGACAGGGCGGTCAGCGGTAAGGTGCATATTACCGCTGACTCATGGTCCAGCAGGCATGGACAGGGACGTTACCTTTCTTTCACGGCCCATTGGGTCACTCTTTTGGCAGCTGGGAAGGATGCAGGACAAGGTGCAGTAGTGTTGGAGGTTGTTCCACCGCCACGCCTCCAAAATGCTACTACTGGTTGTGACACACCTCTGTCCTCCACCCCCTCCTCTTCTTCTTCCTCCGTGGCCTCTTCCTGTGCTTTGTCCTCGGAACCAGCGGTGCTCCGTAGGCGTTCAAGGGGCTACGCAAGTACGCAGGCAAAAAGATGCCATGCCGTGCTTGCGCTGGTGTGTTTGGGGGACAGGAGCCACACTGGGGCAGAGGTTCTGTCCGCTCTGCAGGGGCAGGCCGAGAGGTGGTTGACGCCATGCCAGCTTAAGCCAGGAATGGTAGTTTGCGACAATGGCACCAACCTCCTCTCCGCTCTCCGACAGGGACAACTGACCCATGTGCCCTGTGTGGCTCACCTCCTTAACCTGGTGGTGCAGCGGTTCTTGGGCAGGTACCCGGGCTTACAGGATGTCCTGAGGCAGGCCAGGAAAGTCTGTGTGCATTTCCGCAGATCTTATAATGCCAGTGCTCGCCTGGCTGAGCTGCAAAAGGAGTTGAACCTGCCCAAGAACCGCCTTATATGTGACATGCCCACCAGGTGGAACTCAACGTTGGCCATGCTGCAGCGGCTGCACACGCAGCAGAGGGCCATCAAGGAGTAGCTGTGCGACTACAGCACCAGGACAGGGTCAGGGGAGCTCGGGTTTTTTTCACCACGCCAGTGAGGCATGATCAGGGATGCATGCACTGTCCTGGCACCATTTGAGGAGGCCACGAGGATGGTGAGCAGTGACAGTGCATGCATCAGTGACACTGTACCTCTTGTCCACCTGTTGGAACATACGCTGCGTGGAATAATGGACAGGGCACTTGAGGCAGAACAGAGGCAGGAAGAGGAGGACTTCCTTGCCTCTCAAGGCCCCCTTTACCCAGACAGTGTTCCTTCTGTCCCACCCATCGCACAGGAAGAAGAGGAGGAGGAGGAGGATTGTGTCAGCATGGAGGTGGAGCCTGGCACTCAGCATCATCAGCAGCAGTCTTTTAGGGATGATTTACAGTCCCAAGAAACCAGTGGACTTGTACGTGGCTGGGAGGAGGTGGCTGCGGATCATGTCGTCCTTAGTGACCCAGAGGACTCCGGACTGAATGCCTCAGATAACCTACGCTGCATGGCCTCCCTGATCCTGCAAAGTCTGCGGAAGGATCCTCGTATTCTTCGGATCAAGGAGAGGGACCATTACTGGCTGGCCACTCTCCTTGATCCACGGTACAAGGGTAAGGTTGCGGACTTTATCTTACCGTCGCAGAGGGAGCAGAGGATGAGACAACTCCGGGAGGCCTTGCAGAAAGGTCTGTGCAACGCGTTCCCAGAGACTGGGAGGTTACAAACTCCTGGTCCTGGACAACGAGTTGCCGAGGCTTCGGTCAGTCAAAGAAGGAGCGGTGGGGAAGGTGGCCGTCTGACTGAAGCGGTCAGACAATTCTTTAGTCCGCAGCCCCAAGGTATGATCGGTTCCAGCAACCATCGCCAGCGTCTGATATACATGGTGCAGGAATACCTAGGGGCAAGGTCAGACTTGGACACCTTCCCCACCGAAAATCCTCTGGCTTACTGGGTCTTGAGGATGGATCACTGGCCAGAGCTTGCACAGTATGCAATTGAGCTACTGGCCTGTCCTGCATCCAGCGTTCTTTCAGAACGCACATTCAGTGCTGCTGGAGGATTTGTCACGGATCACAGGGTGCGCCTGTCCACCGACTCTGTTGATCAACTGACCTTCATAAAGATGAACCAGTCTTGGATCACCACCAGCTACCAAACACCTGAAGCTGATATAACAGACTAATTTATTTTCAAATGTCACATCCCTTCAAGACTGATGCTGATGCTGAGAGACTGTCCTGTTATGTTGACTGACTATCCTCCTCCTCCTCAATGATCCGATTGACGATGATAGCTTGGAAGAACATTTTTGTTTCTGGGTGCCGCCACCAGTGGCTAAGGCCCAATTTTTCAGCCCCTGTTTAACAGGGGTGTGTTATTACAATTTTTTATGCAATGCTTTGCAGCAGGGCTCATTCCTGCACTCCAACTAGAGTATCTGGGAGTGGTTGCAGTGTCGTGGCACCAGCACCAGTGGCTAAGGCCCAATTTTTCAGCCCCTATTTAACAGGGGCATGTAATTACAATTTTTGATGCAATACTTTGCAACAGGGCTCATTGCTGTGCTCCAAGTACAGTATCTGTGAGGGGTTGCAGTGTTGTGGCACCAGTGCCTAAGGCTCAATTTTTCTGCCCCTGTTTAACAGGGGCATGTAATTACAATTCTTGATCTAATAATTCACAGCAGGGCCCATTCCTGCGCCCACCAAGACTAACTGTGAGGCCTTACAGTGTTGTGTCAACACCACCACCACCATCACCACCAAAGGCCCAATTTTTCATTCCCTGTTTAACAGGGGCGTGTAATTACAATTTTTGATGCAATACTTTGCAACAGGGCTCATTGCTGTGCTCCAAGTACAGTATCTGTGAGGGGTTGCAGTGTTGTGGCACCAGTGCCTAAGGCCCAATTTTTCTGCCCCTGTTTAACAGGGGCATGTAATTACAATTCTTGATCTAATAATTCACAGCAGGGCGCATTCCTGCGCCCACCAAGACTAACTGTGAGGCCTTACAGTGTTGTGTCAACACCACCACCACCACCACCAAAGGCCCAATTTTTCAGCCCCTGTTCAACAGGGGCATGCAATTACAATTCTTGATCTAATAATTCACAGCAGGGCCCATTCATGCGCCCACCAAGAGTAACTGTGAGGGCTCACAGTGTTGTGGCAACACCAACATGTAAGGGGCAAATTTCAGCTGAGTATATACGGCAGGCCCCTACTTTCAAACATCCAACTTACAAACGACTCCTCCTTGCAAACGGAAGGATACAACAGGAAGTGAGAGGAAATCTACCCCTAGGAAGGCAAATTCTCTCCTGTAAGAGTTAATATGGGAAAAAAAGTGTCTCCTCTCCACTGATTCTTTATCACCAATTCTTGTTTCAATAAAAACCCCAAATTTTCAAAAAACATTTGTCATTAGGATGGAAAGTGAGGTGAACTGCACAGACAGCAAAACAAATGTTACAGGGGTGATAACCCTTCCCTATGTTTTCCAAAAAGCTTAAAAATAGATTTTTGGGCTGGAGCTACACTTAAACAATGTACCTGTTCAAAATTACAAACAGATTCTACATAAGAACAAACCTACAGTCCCTGTCTTGTATGCACCGCCTGTATACGGCTGTTCAGAGTATATAGGGCCTTTTTTATTTTGTGTGCGGGGTTCCGCTTAATATCCATACAAGACCCAAAGGGGCTGGTAATGGGCTGGGGTAGGGGGGGGGGGGGGTGTGTGATGGGGTAGCTATGCCATTTTTCTTAAAGATTTTCATCCATATTACCGGGACCAGACATTACATTAAAGCCGCAAGCAGTTTTAAATGGCTTTTTTTCCTTTAGAAATGTAATTTTGTGCAGGGACAGTTCTAAACACGGGAAACACGTGGCACTTCACAGGCATACTTTAGACTCCCCCAGGTACGATATTTAAAGGAATATTTGACATTTTATTTTTTTCACTTTATGCATCATTAAAATGACTGCTCCAGAAAAACGGCCGTTTTTAAAACTTCTTTTTGCATTGATACATGTCCCCTGGTGCAGAACCCGGGTTCCCAAACCCTTTTTAGGACAATAACATGCATAATAGTCGTTATAATTAGCACTTTAGATTTCGAACGTTCGCATCCATTGTATTTAATAGGGTTCTAAAGTTCGTGCAAACTTTCGGTCCGTTCGCGGGTTATGGTGCGAACCGAACCCGGGGGTGTTCGGCTCATCACTAGTCAACAGGAGCACGGCGCTACACAAATGGGTGCATTTTTTTTTTCACAAGGTGGACTTAGCCCTTAATTACACACATAACTGTTCAAAGATGAATTAACCAGTTAAAGGCCGCCTATCGCAGATGTACTGCGTGCGGCAGGGTGGCTCAATTGCGTGAAACAACGTCCCTGTACGTCATTTCGTTAAATAGACACTGGGGGCGGGCCGATTGGACAAAGGGGGAGACAATCAACGGGCCCAACGGAGATTGGAAATTGGCAGCACTATGAGGGGCTGAAAGTACTGCACCAAGCAAGGGGGCACTGCAGGGCGCTGGATGGCACTGTGACAAGTTGGGGGGGGGGCGGGCATAACGGGTGCTAAGGGCTCTCAGGGAATCTGGGGACGCTGTGGTAGTTTGAGTGGCACTGTGGAGGTGGGGGTCTTTCACAGAGGGTGGAGACTTTGCAGGGGCACTGTAGGGGTGGGGGTCTTTCCAGGAGGGTGTGGACTTTGCAGGGGGACTGTAGGAGATGGTAGGACCCTGGGGGGGGGGGCTGGGGAACACAGTTAGAGATTGGCAGCACTACGAGGGGCTGAAATCACTGCACCAAGCAAGGGGGCACTGCAGGTTGGCGGGCATAATGGGTACTAAGGGGTCTTGGGGGATCTGGGGACCCTGTGGTAGGCTGAGTGGCACTGTTGGGGTGGGGGTCTCTCCAGGAAAGTGGAGACTTTTCAGAGGCACTGTGGGAGACTGTAGGGCCCTTTGGGGGCTGGGAAACACTTGGAGATTGGAGGCACTGTGGGTGGCTGCAGCAAGCAAGAGGGTACTGCAGGGCACTGGGTGGCACTGTGGGAGGGCTCCCGGGGGAATCTGTAGACACTGTGGTAGGTTGAGTGGCACTGTGGACCACTATTGAAGGTTAAAGAGCATTGTGGGAGGTTAAGACATCTGTAGTTGTCTGGAGGCCTGGAAGGTTGGAGGTTGGTGCCCAGCAGCAGGCAATGGTCAGTGGTTGAGAACCATGGGGGTCTCTCCAGGAAAGTGGAGACTTTTCAGAGGCACTGTGGGAGACTGTAGGGCCCTTTGGGGGCTGGGAAACACTTGGAGATTGGAGGCACTGTGGGTGGCTGCAGCAAGCAAGAGGGTACTGCAGGGCACTGGGTGGCACTGTGGGAGGGCTCCCGGGGGAATCTGTAGACACTGTGGTAGGTTGAGTGGCACTGTGGACCACTATTGAAGGTTAAAGAGCATTGTGGGAGGTTAAGACATCTGTAGTTGTCTGGAGGCCTGGAAGGTTGGAGGTTGGTGCCCAGCAGCAGGCAATGGTCAGTGGTTGAGAACCATGCCTTAGATCAGTGGTTTTATCAAGGGGTCAGTGCCGTGACCCCTTGATAAAATTTCCCAAGTTGTGGGGACCCCTAACAGTAAAATTATTTTCGTAGCGTGGGTTGTCAACACCCAAGGCAAGACAAGTAATTTGCGCCCCTAACCCACGGACATTTAGCGCTCCCTGAGTCCTTTCCACTTGCACAGTATTAAAACCCCTTCTGGTACATTTTAGGATGTACAACTCTTTCACTTTGTTCTACTTTCTTTCCCTTTTATCTCTCTCTACCCTAATTTCTTGTTTTTTTTCCTCCATCCCTCTCTCTAGCCATCTTGCTCTTTCTCTTATTCTTTCTCTCCCTTTTTCTTTGTTCCTCCCCCTCTTTTCCTCTCCCTTCCATGTATTCTCTATTTTTATTCCTTCTCTTACTCCTTGGTGGGGGGGGGGAGTGGGGGGAATGGGATGAGTGGCAGTTCTGGTGGGGAGTTGGGATCAGTGGCAATGCTGGCGGGGAGTTCTGATCAGCCAACTTAGGTGCTCTGGATCAAAGTCATCTGCTGATCTGAGAACTGTAGTGGGGACTTTTAATGGCAACTCTAATCACAGGTAGTGTTCCTCACTGTGTCTCCGACTTTGTGGTGTCTCGTAGCAGTGACACCTATGCCAAAATAAGGAGATAGGGTCTCCTTCAGCCCCCCCCCACTTAAGATTCCTCACCAGTCAGATGACCTCTAGTCCCTGCCCCCCAGCCATGCCGTGAACTGAATGGGCGGCTGAGTGGGGCGGCCACGGGCTCCAGGGAAAGCCCTGCTGGGCGGCCGCAAAAAGGCTGGGAGAGCAGCGCGGGATTCAGGAACAGCCCAAGATTTGGTGACCCCTGGCAAATCATCATTCGACCCCCGAGGGGGTCCCGACCCCCAGGTTGAGAACCACTGCCTTAGACGATCCTAACCCATCCCAATATTTTTCAGCAGGTAATAAAGACAAGAGGTTCATCTTTTCTTTCTTTCTTTTCTTAAGGTACTGCTTAGGCACAATTGACATTCCTAGATGTTCTCTATAACAAAGCAAATCTTCATTTTCAACACTCTGAGCAAATGCTCTGGGGGTGACCAGTCTCAGTATCTGCAGTAAACATTGCCATTATCTAGGCAAGCTAAATAGTTGACCTGTTCCTTGACAAACCCAAAGCTTTCCTTTAACACTCAGCTTTCTCTGGGTGCCTTGAGGACATAAACCGGTCTGAATAAACTATAATGAAAGCAGCAATAGGGATGGGGGGGAATTGCAGAGACCAGTCACAGCTTTGCACTGTGTTTATTTAAGCAGTTGTGACAGCTTGCCCTCGGTGCTGGAAATAGCCTGGTCTCCACTCTACCCGCACATATCGATTGACAATTTCACATTCAGCAGCTGCTTTGCTCCGTCTTCCCCTTGTCTTCCACTGGCACATGAATTGTGCCACAAAGAAAAGGAAGGAAATTGAAGCTGATGAAGGAGGTGGACAGGATGATAATCATGCAGCTGCCAAGCTAATTGCGCTGTCAGAGTGACATACGTGATAATGCGTCACATTAACCATTGCGGAGAGGCTCGCCGGTTAGTCTTTCTTCCACCGCGCCGCCATCGTGTATCAGGGATGGTTTTAGAAAGGACAAAAATCAATTGAGTTTACTTATGATGGAGGACTGAATTGGTGACCATGGCCAAAATCGGAGCCTTGCTTTAAAAGTGTACCTGGACTTATAAACAAAAAGAAATTTGCGCTACCCATACTTAGAAAAGTATAAAATATTTTAAGATCGAAGTGGTTGTATACCCCGTTAGCAAATTTTTACCTACAGGTAAGCCTATAACAGTGGCAAGTGGTGAAATTTTAGGATGGTGGGGCGCCAGACCCCGCCCTTCCCTTTTGACCACTCCCACTTCTCATAAGCTCCACCCCTTATAGAATACACCCACTCCGTTCCCTGTATTCCACCCATAGTGTCAGGAGTATACAGCCCCAGCATCACAGGACAGAGTATATAGCACAGCCTCACAGATCAGGGTATACAGCTCAGGGTATACAGCTCAGGGTATACAGCTCAGGGTATACAGATCAGGGCATACAGATCAGGGAATACAGATCAGGGAATACAGATCAGGGAGCACAGATCAGGGAATACAGATCAGGGTATACAGCTCAGCATCACAGATCAGGATATACAGCTCAGGGTATACAGCTCAGCATCATAGCTCAGGGTATACAGCTCAGGGTATACAGCTCAGCATCACAGATCAGGGAATGCTGCTCAGGGTGTACAGATCAGGGAATACAGCTCAGGGAATACAGATCGGGGTATACAGATCAGGGTATACAGATCAGGGTATACAGATCATGGAATACAGATCATGGAATACAGGTCAGGGTATACAGCTCAGGGTATACAGCTCAGGGTATACAGATCAGGGTATACAGATCAGGGCATACAGATCAGGGAATACAGCTCAGGGAATACAGCTCAGGGAATACAGATCAGGGAGCACAGATCAGGGTATACAGCTCAGCATCACAGATCAGGATATACAGCTCAGGGTATACAGCTTAGCATCATAGCTCAGGGTATACAGCTCAGGGTATACAGCTCAGCATCACAGATCAGGGAATGTTGCTCAGGGTGTACAGATCAGGGAATACAGCTCAGGGAATACAGATCGGGGTATACAGATCAGGGTATACAGATCAGGGTATACAGATCATGGAATACAGATCATGGAATACAGGTCAGGGTATACAGCTCAGGGTATACAGCGCAGGGTATACAGCTCAGGGTATACAGCTCAAGGAATACAGCTCAGGGAATACAGCTCAGGGTATACAGCTCAGGGTATACAGCTCAGGGTATACAGCTCAGAGAAAACAGATAGGGGTATACAGTTCCGACCTTGCCGGAACGGAGCACTCCAGCCACTCACAGCGCCGGAGCTGCGAACCCGGAAAAAACGCTGAGGGGAAAATGTCAGCTCCCTCAACGGTGACCAGAAAGACATGCCGACGCTTTGTTCTAAGGTAAGTATGCGGTGCATACTAGCTCATTATGCCTTTGCCTTACAGGCTGTTTTTTTTTTTTTTTGTTTTGTCTTTTGCATTTTTTATTTTTTTTGCAGGTATACAACCGCTTTAAAGAGGAACTGTAATTTAACCACTTGCCTACAGCTACAGGGCACTTTCACCCCCTTCCTGCACAGGCCAATTTTCAGCATTCAGCACTGTCACACTTTGAATGACAATTGCGCGGTCATGCAACACTGTACCCATATGAAATTGTTATCATTTTATTCACACAAATAGAGTTTTCTTTTGATGGTATTTAATCACCACTGGGTTTTATATTCTTTGCTAAATACATGAAAAAAGACCGAATTTTTTTAAAAAAAATCATAGTTTGCCATAACATTTTGCAAACGGGTAATTTTTCTCCTTCACTGATGTGTGCTGATGAGGCAGTGCTGATGGGCACTGATTGGCACTGATGAGGTGGCACTGATGAGGCGGCACTGACAGACTGCACTGATGGGCACTGATGAGGCGCCACTGATGGGCACTGATAGGTGGCACTGATGAGGCAGCACTGATGGACACTGATAGGTAGCACTGGTGGGCACTGGTATGCGCCACTGAAGGGCAATGATAGACGGAATTAAAGGGCACTGATAGGCGCATCACTGATAGGTGGCACTGGTAGGCGGCACTGATGGGCATTATTAGGCAGAACTGACAGGTGACATTGATGAGGAGGCACTGATGGTAACTGATTGGCAGCACTGGTGGGCACTGATAGGCGACACTGAAGAGGGGGCACTGGTGGGACTGCATGATAATCAGGACACTAATAATCAGTGCCCTGATTATCCTGATTAGGGATGAGCCGAACACCCCCCGGTTCGGTTTGCACCAGAACATGCGAACGGGCGAAAAATTTGGGACACGAACATGAAAAATCAAAAGTGATAATTTTAAAGGTTAATATGCAAGTTATTGTCATAAAAAGTGTTTGGGGACCCGGGTCCTGCCCCAGGGGACATGTATCAATGCAAAAAAAAGTTTTAAAAACGGCCATTTTTTCGGGAGCAGTGATTTTAATAATAATTAAAGTGAAACAATAATATTTCTTTAAATTTCATACCTGGGGGGTGTGCATAGTATTCCTGTAAAGTAGCGCATGTTTCCCGTGTTTAGAACTTTCCCTGCACAAAATGTCACTTCTAAAAGGAAAAATAAAATAAAACTACTCGTGGCTATAATGAATTGTCGGGTCCTAGCAATACAGATCAAAGTCATTGAAAAAAACGGCAGGGGTCCCCCCCCCCACAATCCATTACCAGGCCCTTTGGGTCTGGTATGAATATTAGGGGAACCCCGAACCAAAAAAAAGTGTGGGGGTCCCCCCAAATTCCATATGAAGGGGAACCCCGCACCAAAATTAAAAGAAAATGGTGTGGGGTCCCCCCAAAAATCCATACCAGACCCTTCAGGTCTGGTATGGATTTTAAGGGGAACCCTGGACCTAAATAAAAAAAAATGGCGTGGGGTCCCCCCAAAAATCCATACCAGACCCTTATCCGAGCACGCAACCTGGCAGGCCGTAGGAAAAGAGGGGGGGACGAGAGAGCGCCCCCCCTCCTGAACCGTACCAGGCCACATGCCCTCAACATGGGGAATTTGTCCCCATGTTGATGGGGACAAGGGCCTCATCCCCTGGGGCAGGACCCGGGTCCCCAAACACTTTTTATGACAATAACTTGCATATTAACCTTTAAAATTGGCACTTTAGATTTCTCCCATAGACTTTTTAAAGGGTGTTCCGCGGCTTTTCGAATTTGCCGCGAACACCCCAAATTGTTCGCCGAGCGGGCAAACAGCCAATGTTCGAGTCGAACTCATGTTCGACTCGAACATAAAGCTCATCCCTAATCCTGATATTCCTAGATACACAGCGATCACAGAGCTCGTGGCAGGTGCGATCACGTGAGGACGCCATATGACGCCCTCCCAGAACTAGCTGGCCGGGCTGTAGCCATCATTCAGCTATAGTGCGGTCGGCAAGTGGTTAAAATAAATAAATAAATAAAACAGGACAAAGACAAAGGAATCCCAGAGTGCAATGGCTTATCCCATTGGAACCTTATGAGCAAAATACAATTTTTTATACTTAACAAAAAACAAAAACTTGCACATCATCTCATCTATAAAAACTACATGTAAATTCATTCTGAGAGAATGGGGCAAAATCGAACATCCTCAGGCTTTATTCTTCCGTATATGACCACTAGATGAGGCTGAGGAACATATCTATTTTCTATTATACTCATCACCATCTACTGCCCATAATACGCCTTTTTCAATGAATAATATTCGATCTGCAGAGAATATAATCTCAGAACATTTGATTTTGCCCCATCTACATTACATGCAGTTTAAATGAATGATAGCTTTGCTTTTTTTTTCTAAATAAACCCCAAACAACTGTTATGTTTTATAAACTCCAAGGGTCTTGGAGCAGTCATTCAGAATAGGTGCTGATTGTTTTATCTGACACACATCCACCTCCTGAATGTGATCTGTAATCCTGACAAAATTCAAATACATTTCACACAAGCAAAGCGCAATGACCGTTTGCTGGAACCGTACAACGGCTTCTCTTAATAGCTTCAAACCCTCACAAGGTGTCAGTCAGAATTTCACATCGGCCGAGAGTTTTTTAGTAAAGTTATGCCCTGTACACACGATCGGATTTCAGATGGAATAAAATCCGATGGATTTTTCCATCGGAAATCCGATGAAGCTGACTTTCATCAGTCTTGCCTACACACCATCAGTCAAAATTCCGACTGTCCAAAACGCGGTGACGTAAAACACTCCGACAAGCCGAGAAAAATTAAGTTCAATGCTTCTGAGCATGCGTCGACTAGATTCTGAACATGCGTGGGTTTTTTGTCCGATGGAGTTCCACACAGACGATCGTAATTTGCTATCGTTTTTTTTTTCCATCGGTAAAATTTAAAACAGGTTCTATTTTTTTTTCCGATGGAAAAAAGACAGATGGGGCCCATACACGATCGGTTTGTCCGATGAAAAAAGTCCATCGGTCTTTTTTCATCAGAAAAACCGATCGTGTGTACGCGGCTTAACTTGTTATACGGGATCTCTGCGCTGCTGAACTGCTGATCTGAGCTGCAGAGGATGCAGAGTCATTACTTAATAAATAAAACATTGGCACGATCGGACATCTAATGGGATTCATTCCACTGCCACAACATTCTCAGCCTGTTCCTTCATGTCTACAACAACCAAAGTGGTTTTATTCTAAGCCCAGAAATGGTTATAGAAGGGAACCCAAAGGACACTGCTCACCTACTACACTGCTAATGGTCTTCGCTCATTTTTAGTATTATTACTTTGTTTTGTCTTTTCATTTCCAGGGCAAACATATGGTGAGATAAAGAATGCAATAAAATGTGGGAATCCTGGGGATTGCACTGGACGTGTTGCCTGGAAAGGCATGTTACCAAGTTGTAGGGCGGCTCCCCCTTGTGCCTGTGTTAGGGAACACCACGTTAGTGGTAGTAGGACAGCGATGGCGAGCCTTGGCACCCCAGATGTTTTGGAACTATATTTCCCATGAGGCTTAACTACACTGCAGAGTGCATGAGCATCATGGGAAATGTAGTTCCAAAACATCCGGGGTGCCAAGGTTTGCACTCACTGTAGTTGGGTACTGCCCAGTTGCAGTTGGCTCAAGGCCCACAATTAGGGTTACCACCTGTCTGGGTTTCACCTGGACAGTTCGGGTTTTGAAACGTGTGTCCAGGTTTCAGACCATCTGAAACCCGAACACAATATTCAGAATGGACTGTGGCTCCCCAAGTAATCAAGTACCACAAATGCCAAGTGCACTTGTTTACACGGGGCCCCCCACCCCCATACATAGACAGGAGAGAGAGCTTGATCTGCTCCTCCCCTTCCCCCCCCCTAAGCCTCTGTCTGCCCACCCACACTCCAATCCCCGGTGTTCTGTGCCTCACAAAAAGGGATGTGTGGGCTGGAAGTTTGAAGCTCAGCAACTCAGCTCAGATACATGGTGGATGGAAGGTGTTGATGCCTGAGCCTTTATCCTCGGGTGAGTGAGCTCACCATCCAATGTCTGTAACTGAAGTCTCTCCCCTCCCTCCCTTCTCTCTCCTGCCTCCAAGCAAGGGAGTGCACTAAGTTAAAATTGATGGACACTGATTGGCACTCGGATGGGGCACTGACAGGCATTACTGAGTGGCACTGATAGGCATTACTGAGTGGCACTGATTGGCACTTGGATGGGGCACTGACAGGCATTACTGATGGGGCACCGATTGGCACTTTTTTGGGCACTGACAGGCGTTCATAGAGGGGGGCTGGCTGGCCAGTGATGGGCACCTTTTTATGGGGGTTCAGCACAGACCCCCCCCCCTCTGACAGGGAGAGCCGCTGATCGTCTCTCTCTGTCAGCGTAAACCGAAGAAAGACGTTTACCGGCACTTCCTGGTTCACGCATAACTCCCAAATGTTCCTGATTTCGAGGGACTGTCCTTGATTTTGAGCAATGTCCCTCTGTCCCTCTTTCCTCCTCATTTGTTCCTCATTTTGGTCTGATCTATATAGTTGTATATAAAATGCACTTTTTATCTATCAAAAAGTGTTTTCCACCCCTAAACCTTTCATCTGATTTCTAAATTGTTGCATTTGTAAATTCCAAAAGCCAATATAAAGGAATAGTAGTGGTAAAAAAAAGCACTTGTGGGTTTAACCAATCTTGTTTTTGTACAATTCTCTGTGGTAAGGGGTGTGTACTATGCCTGCTGATAGGTGTCCCTCATTCCCATCTCAAAAAGTTGGGAGGTGTGGTTCATGCAATGATTAGCTGTGATTGGTCACAGCTGATCACGTGGTAAGAAGCCCCTGTCAGAGGCTTCATACCACGATCTGAGTTGCGGTGTGTCAGACTGACACACAGCACCTTCTAACGCCACGCCGGCGCTGTTATCCTGATCACGCCATATGACGTCCGCTCATGATAACACAACCACTTTGGCGCTGTCATTTTGATATACGGCGGGCGGCAAATGGTTAAACAAAAAGTTGCAGAAAAGGCCTGGCCAGCAAGTGGACATTTGATAGGCAATTCGCTTGCCACATGCCCTCATTAAAGTCAACGGAATGGTATCCTTACCACGCGCCAACCAAGTGCGAATGCAGAGCGGCTCAGAGCACGGTGGTGTGAATGAGCCCCCTCTCCTGCTGTTGGAGAATGAATCCTCTATGATAGCTCCGTGGACAAACCTGAAGCAGCAGGTGGACAATTCTAAACCTGAGAGTCTTTCAGAGCGATAAGAAGCTTCTGGATAATTCCGCCCCCCACCGATTGATCTACCCGACACCAAGATATCCGTTTCCCGCAGACTAACCCTTTAACTCAGCTGATTCCCTTTGAAACCTGTAAGCTTTCTCCTTCTGAGTAAACTCAAAAGAATAAAATAAAAAAAGTTATCGGCGACGACCGAATAAATCCATCGTGCTGCGGACAACTTAAATCCTTGTCTTTTTATTCTCCTTGTTAAAAAAATGACTGCAATTTTACCCAAATGGAGCTGAAATTGTCCCGATAAGAACACCTTAATGCGCTTGTAATAACGCCATTCTTCGGAGGATAAAAGACGACGCCATATCAAAGCAGAACCAGAGCTTAATCAGGGAAGTCTTTATGGACGGCCTTCATTTTTCTCTTTGATATAATAATAACATATATAAATCACTGCGCAGAGTTCTATTACATAGTGATATTTATCCGCTGACGTTCTTAAAGGCAATCGCTCAGCAGGGGGAAAAAAATGAACAATTCTGGCACGCGGCGGTTTACCGATTAGTCGCTTGATTCTGACAAGTCTTACCTTCCTTTTGATTGATGTTACAAAGAATTCACCTTGAGTGCAGCCATGTTGAATAATTAGTAGGGATGGTCCGAACACCCCCCGGTTCAGTTCGCACCAGAACATGCGAACAGGCAAAAAATTTGTGCGAACATTCGAATCCTATTAAAGTCTATAGAACACGAACATGAAAAATCAAAAGTTATAATTTTAAAGGCTTATATGCAAGTTATTGCCCTAAAAAGTGTTTTGGGGACCCGGGTCCTGCCCCAGGGGAGATGTATCAATGCAAAAAAAGTTTTTAAAAAGACTGTTTTTTTCAGGAGCAGTGATTTTAAAAATGCTTAAAGTAAAACAATAAAATGTCTTTAAATATCCTGCCTGGTGGGGTCCCTTTAGTCTGCCTGTAAAGTGGCGCATCTGTCTGATGTGTTTTGCAGTCCCGCAGCAAAATTTAATTTCTAAAGGAAAAAATTTCATTTAGAATTGCTTGCGGCTGTATTGTATTCCCGGCAATATATATAAAAATCAAGGGAAAAAAAACAGTGTGGGGTCCCCCCAAAATCCACACCAAGCCCTTCGGGTCTGGTATGGATTTTAAGGAGAACTCCATGTCAAAATTTAAAAAAAAAATTGCCATGAGCCCCCCCCCCCCAAAATCTATACCAGATCCTTATCCGAGCATGCAGCCTGGAGGATAGGATAGGGGGGCGAGCGAGCCCCTCCTCCTGAACTATACCAAGCCACATGACCTGTTGATTGGGACAAGGGCCTCAACCCCACAACCCTTGCCCGGTGGTTGTGGGGGTCTGCGGGTGGGGAGCTTATCAGAATCTGCTTATCAGAACAAGGGGGCCACCAGATCCCACCCACCACCTATGTGAATGGGTAGGGAGTACATTGTACCCCTACCCACAAGGCCGTCGGAACAGGAGAGGCAAACCAAGCAACTGCTTGGGGCCCCAAGCTGGCCTGGGGCCCCAGCAGAGCAGCCCCCCCTCCCGCGATCGGCGGCCCCTCCTCCCATTCAGGCGAGGGGGAGACCATCGGCACACCTGTCACTGTGAGGCAGCAGCAGCATTGCTTTTAAATAAGTGCACTGTGCCTGAGGTGTGTGCTGGAATCCAAAGCTACTTTCTGTCTCTCTTCCCCCCCCCCCCTCCAGTGTCCTCCACAGTCTCTGGTATCTCTGACTCAACCTCCCCCCCCCCCCCCCTCCAATCACCAGTGCGGAGTGCTGAGAGAATCGGGAGGCGGAGCTCATTGGAGCTCCTGTGGGGCTGGCCAGAGGAAGGGAGGAGGTGAGCTGAATTATTTTTTTCCTGAGAAAAGTCTCATAGGAAGCAAAGCTGCAAAGTTTAGGAGTATTTGTATTGCAAGTGATGCAGTAAAGGGTTAATTAAGGTGACAGGAGAATCAGACGAGATAGAGAGTGTATGGGGGGGGGGGAGTGTGCAGCCCGATCACAGCTGACAGATACCTCCTGAGCAGCACACATGTTATCTATACAAACATTCACCAATCACTCAGACTAGATAATGTGAAAGTAATGTGTGACCATTCCTGTAACCTGTATATATGTGATGAGTCTACACTTCTGATTGTACAGACTCAGAGATTGGATAACACAGAGTTATATGAATTGTCATACATTACCTTCACATCATCTGTACATACAGAGTGCTGGGGGCTGGATTATATATATACATGTATGTGCTTACGGTTTATAAGAGCCCTTTCACACTGGAGCACCCATAGCGTCGGCGGTAATACGCCGCTATTTTTACCGCCGACGCTATGGGTGGATTTACGGCGCATTTCGGCCGCTAGCGGGGCGGTTTTATCCCCGCTAGCGGTCGAGAAAGTGTTAAAACCGCTCGCAATGTGCTGCTGAATCAGCGCATTGCGGGCAGTATAGCCGCGCTGTCCCATTAATTTCAATGGGCAGCAGCGGTGGAGGCGCGGTAAACTCACTGCTCCTTCACCGCTGCAAAGATGCGGCTAGCAGGACTTTTTCTAACGTCCTGCTAGCGCAACGCTCCAGTGTGAAAGCCCTCGGGCCTCTCCCCTCGGGCTTTCACACTGGAATGAATGGGGCAGCAGTTTAGCAGCGTTTTGCAGGCGCTATTTTTAACGCTATAGCGCCTGCAAAAGGCTACAGTGTGAAAGAGGTCTAACAGATTGTTTTCATTGAATAATCCTGCTGTTTGATTTATTGCTGTATGTATTAGTAGATGAGCAGAAGAGCTTTTTTTGCATTATAGACATCACCATCTGAACAATTCTCAGCCCCCAACTCCCCCCAGCTTATATCACCCCCAGACGACTTTATACATCCAGCTGAGGGACATCATTCCATAGTCACTTTCCTTTCCTTATCTTCCCCAAATCACTCCCTGGTCACCCCACAGACACTGCAGGAAATCTCTAACCCCATCTTACCCACCACAGTCCTCTCCTGTACATACTGCCTCCATCATACCCACCACACTCCTCTCCTGTACATACTGCCCCCATCATACCCACCACACTCCTCTCCTGTACATACTGCCCCCGTCATCCCCTCCACACTCCTCATCTTTACATACTGCCCCCGTCATCCCCTCCACACTCCTCTCCTGTACATACCGCCCCCATCATCCCCTCCACACTCCTCATCTTTACATACTGCCCCCGTCATCCCCTCCACACTCCTCTCCTGTACATACCGCCCCCATCATCCCCTCCACACTCCTCATCTTTACATACTGCCCCCGTCATCCCCTCCACACTCCTCTCCTGTACATACTACCCCCATCATACCCACCACACTCCTCTCCTGTACATACTGCCCCCGTCATCCCCTCCACACTCCTCATCTTTACATACTGCCCCCGTCATCCCCTCTACACTCCTCTCCTGTACATACTGCCCCCATCATACCCACCACACTCCTCTCCTGTACATACTGCCCCGTCATCCCCTCCACACTCCTCATCTTTACATACTGCCCCCGTCATCCCCTCCACACTCCTCTCCTGTACATACTGCCCCCATCATACCCACCACAGTCCTCTCCTGTACATACTGCCCCCATCATACCCACCACAGTCCTCTCCTGTACATACTACCTCCATCATACCCACCACAGTCCTCTCCTGTACATACTGCCTCCATCATACCCACCACACTCCTCTCCTGTACATACTGCCCCCGTCATACCCTCCACACTCCTCTCCTGTACATACTGCCCCCATCATCCCCTCCACACTCCTCATCTTTACATACTGCCCCCGTCATCCCCTCCACACTCCTCTCCTGTACATACTGCCCCCATCATACCCACCACAGTCCTCTCCTGTACATACTGCCTCTATCATACCCACCACACTCCTCTCCTGTACATACTGCCCCCGTCATACCCTCCACACTCCTCTCCTGTACATACTGCCCCCGTCATCCCCTCCACACTCCTCATCTTTACATACTGCCCCCATCATCCCCTCTACACTCCTCTCCTGTACATACTGCCCCCATCATACCCACCACACTCCTCTCCTGTACATACTGCCCCGTCATCCCCTCCACACTCCTCATCTTTACATACTGCCCCCGTCATCCCCTCCACACTCCTCTCCTGTACATACTGCCCCCATCATACCCACCACAGTCCTCTCCTGTACATACTGCCCCCATCATACCCACCACAGTCCTCTCCTGTACATACTACCTCCATCATACCCACCACAGTCCTCTCCTGTACATACTGCCTCCATCATACCCACCACACTCCTCTCCTGTACACACTGCCCCCGTCATACCCTCCACACTCCTCTCCTGTACATACTGCCCCCGTCATACCCTCCACACTCCTCATCTTTACATACTGCCCCCGTCATCCCCTCCACACTCCTCTCCTGTACATACCGCCCCCATCATACCCTCCGCACTCCTCTCCTGTACATACTGCCTCCATCTTACCCTCTGCACTCCTCTCCTATACATACTGCCCCCATCGTACCCTCCACACTCCTCTCCTGTACATACTGCCCCCATCATACTCTCCGCACTCCTCTCCTGCAGAATCAGATGTAAAGGGGAACTCTGTTGACTTTGATGTAAAGGAGGACTCTTGTGATTAATTACATATGATTAGAAATGTTATTTAATCACAAAAATATATGTATAGTGCATACTACATAACAAAATTGCTGTGCGTTGCTTTGTACAGAGGTAATGAATTTAATGTACTACAAAAAAAATTAAAAATTGGCGTGCGCTGCTTAAGCGTTCGGGTTTGGCTTGACGAAAAGGTGGCAACCCTACCCCCCCCTCGGGGGCCCCAAATTCCCAATCTGCTTGGGGCCCCCAAATTCCTTCAAACGGCCCTGCCTACCCATTCACCAAAAAAAGTGTCAAAAAGAAAAAAACGTAGTTTATTAAAAATTTGGACAATTTTATGCTCCCAACTTTGTGGGAACAGTTTAGGGATTTCCCCTTCCTGTTCCAACATCACTGCGCTCCAGTGCACAAAGCAAGGTCCATGCGCAGTCATGTTGGAACAGGAAGGGGCCATCCCCAAACTGTTCCCACAAAATTGGGAGCATGAAATTGTCCAAAATATCTTGGTATGCTGACGCCTTAAGAGTTCCCTTCACTGGAACTAAGGGGCCAAGCCCAACCCCTGAAAAACAACCCCACATCAGGATCCCCCCTCCACCAAATGATTTGGAGGGGTGGCCCAATACTTTTTGCAATATAGTGTGGATGAGCGGGTTTGGGGTGGAGGAACTTGGCTGGCCTGCAAAGAGTCCTGACCTCAACCCGATAGAACACTTTTGGGATGAATTAAAGCAGAGACTGCAAGCCAGGCCTTCCCGTCCAACATCAGTGCCTGACCTCATAAATGCGCTTCTGGAAGAATGGTCAAACATTCCCATAGACACACTCCTAAACCTTGTGGACAGCCTTCCCAGAAGAGTTGAAGCTGTTATATCTGCAAAGGGTGGGCCAACTTAATATTGAACCCTACGGACTAAGACTGGGACTCCATTAAAGTTCATGTGTGTGTAAAGGGAGGCGTCCCAATACTTTGGGCAATATAGTGTATGTAGACACACGTACAACTGTGTTTGAGCTTATGGGTGCACACCCTAATGCAATAGGCTGTGCACACCTATGGCTGCTGGGTACATTTAGTTCAGCTCCACAGTAATCGGTGGAGCTGGGGTTGATAACTTAGGGCTGCTCAGTGTTTCACAGTGTTCTGCTACTCCCTCCTTTCTTCTAGAGCAGGTGTGTCCAAACTTTTTTCAAAGAGGGCCAGATTTGATGAAGTGAACATGCGTGAGGGCCGACCATTTTGCCTGACATTCTTTGAACCATTAAAATTCGGTCTAAGTGTGTTCCTCCGAGCACCAATACATTGCCCAACAAGAATTCTCTTGCCTTTGTGGCTGTGTGTGGTAATAGGATGAGCTCGGACGTATTATTTGGCTATACCGTATTTATTGGTGTATAACACACGCCTTCACTTTAAGAGCGAAGTTTCAGGAAAAAAAAAATGTAATAAACAACTGTGAAGCAAAATAAGGGTCAGTGCCCATCTGCAGCCTCACAAGTGCCCATTTGCAGTAGCCTCACCATTGCCAGGAATGCAGCACCATTGCCAGGAATGCACCCGCCATTGCCAGGAATGCACCCGCCATTGCTAGGAATGCATCCGCAATTGCCAGGAATGCACTCACCATTGCCAGGAATGCACTCACCATTGCCAGTAATGCAGCACGATTTGCCAGGAATGCAGCACGATTTGCCAGGAATGCAACACCATATTTGCCAGGAATGCAGCACCATATTTGCCAGGAATGCAGCACCATATTTTCCAGGAATGCAGCACCATATTTGCCAGAAATTCAGCACCATATTTTCCAGGAATGCAGCACCATATTTGCCAGGAATGCAGCACCATATTTTCCAGGAATGCAGCACCATATTTTCCAGGAATGCAGCACCATATTTTCCAGGAATGCAGCACCATATTTGCCAGGAATGCAGCACGATTTGCCAGGAATGCAGCACCATATTTGCCAGGAATGCAGCACGATTTGCCAGGAATGCAGCACCATATTTGCCAGGAATGCAGCACCATATTTGCCAGGAATGCAGCACCATATTTGCCAGGAATGCACTCACGAGCGCCAAAAATTAATTACAGGAGAATCTCCTGTTTACACAGCGGCCTCTTTAATAGAAAGTCCTGCCTCCTTTGATGGACAGAACAGTCGTTCAATGGCAGCACGAGACTTCCTATTACAGAGGCCGCCCGTGAACAGTAAATTCTCCTGTGTGTGTACGGCGGCGGCGCTCGTCCTGCCTCCTCCCTGTCCCGTTCCAAGGCATATACATCTTTTGTGGCCCTGGTGCTGGGAGATCGTCGGGGGCCACAAAAGATATATATGTCTAAACAATCTGGCGGCCATTCAAAACCGAAACGCGGGCCGCGATTGGCCCGCAGGCCAGACTTTGGAAATGCCTGTTCTAGAGGCTCCTAGAAGTATGGTGGGAAGAAGAGCAGGATAGCCAGCCAGAATTTTTTTGGGAACTCTAGCCAATTCCTGGGGGGAGGGGGGGTGTCCAGAAGGTGGAAAGGGAGCTCCTACATATTCTGAGGCCCAGCAGCCAAGGTGCAGAGTTCCTGGAGGAGACCCTTGTGCGGGGAGCTCTGCCCATGAGGCAGAAAAACAGAGAGACACAGAGGAAGCCAGTGGAGCCTTTGAAGACATTGAGGTCCCAAGGTTTAGCTGGAGGGCCTACTGAAGAGAGCTGTGTCCAGAGACTGAGCAGTGCCATCAAAGTAAGCCATTTAGTACAGTTAGAAGAGCGGTAAAACTCTGCAAGACTGAAGGGTATTGAACACGCGTGCGTTACTGCAGTGGACTGGTGTGAACGGATCTTTAGAGATTGGAAGGCTTAGAACTAGGGCCGTCTTTAAGGCAGGGCAAAAGGGGCAGCTGCACTGGGCCCTGCCATTGTTGTGGGGCCCAAAACAGCTGCCTCATACTTGCCAACTACCCTGATTTAAATTCCCTTGTCCCTTGAAGATTTCGTCCTGTGCTGTGTCCCGATATCTCAGTGTGAAGTGCTGCTACTAATGCTGCCCATCTCTGCCCTATTGTTGTCTACAGATGACTCACCTGCAGACCCTGTGTTTACATGTTAATAACCGTAATTTATATGCAAATAACAGGAGCAGTCATATGTAAATAGCGGCGGCCGGCAGCATTGATATGTAAATAAAGGTGGCATTCATATGTATATCATGCCCCTCTGCAGTGAGGCGATTATGTGCTGTAACCTCTAGCAACCTATCAGTAAGCAGTATTGTTGTACAGTTATTTCTAGCAACCAATCAACAAGCAGAAATCATCTTCTGTAACCTCTAGCAACTAATCAGTGAGCCGTAATGTGTGCTGTAACCTCTAGCAACTAGTCAGTAAGTGGTAATGATATGCTGTAACCTCTGGCAACCAATCGCAATCACTGCCTGATCTGATACAGTAAACTGATTTTAAGTTTAGCTGATATTTATTGTATGTCTCAGAGCAGGTGGAGAGCAAAATTGCATGGGGGGGGGGGGGGGGGCAAGAAAATGTTTGCCCAGGGTCCAATCAATATTAAAGACGGCCCTGCTTAAAACCTCTGTCAGGTCTTTCACTCCTGGGGACACCTTCATCCTCTCATTTCTCATCCTGGTGTCACTAGGACAGGAAATAAGGGGAACTTTCCCCAGTGAGGACACAGCAATAAAGCAGAAGTTCTGATTTGTATACACACTTTATTAAAAACGAAGAAGAAAGTTAGGACTGTAGTTGGGCTTTTATGTGTCAGCTCATTACATGCCCTCGTCTGACCGCCGAGCGACACACCGAGAAAAGAAATGCTGGAAAAAAAAAAAAGAAAGTGACCTTAGCAGAGGAGACTTCGCCGTAATATTTTCATCAGAAAGCCGTTTTCAGATGTCCATTCAGGTCAGAAACGGCGCGATGCATCTGATACCAGCGTGGAACGTTCTTCTCTGCTGTTCACAGAGAAAAACTGATTAACCCCATAAAAGCCCATCGTGGGAAGGTGATCTGCAGATATTCAAAGCGTGTCACTACAACGCCAAATCACTTGTGCTGGCAGCTCTCTACTGAGGGAAGACACATAATCCATGAATGTGGGGTCAGTGGTGGGAAACTTCCTAATATGGGGACCTCAAGTATGGCTCCTCATCACCAAAGGACCACACATAATATTCAGTGGAAGTAATGCACAGAAAGCTGTCAGAGACTGCAGACCTTCTACAGGAGATGGTCAGAGACTTCAGACATGATACAGGAGATGATCAGAGACTGCAGGCATGATACAGGAGATGGTCAGAGACTGCAGACATTCTACAGAAGATGGTCAGAGACTGCAGACATGACACAGGAGATGATCAGAGACTGCAGGCATGATACAGGAGATGGTCAGAGACTGCAGGCATGATACAGGAGATGATCAGAGACTGCAGACATTCTACAGATGATGGTCAGAGACTGCAGACATGATACAGGTGATGCTCAGAGACTGCAGACATTCTACAGGAGATGGTCAGAGACTGCAGACATTCTACAGAAGATGGTCAGAGACTGCAGACATGATACAGGAGATGGTCAGAGACTGCAGACATGGTACAGGAGATGGTCAGAGACTGCAGACATGATACAGGAGATGCTCAGAGACTACAGACATTCTACAGGAGATGGTCAGAGACTGAAGACATTCTACAGAAGATGGTCAGAGACTGCAGACATGATACAGGAGATGGTCAGAGACTGCAGACATGGTACAGGAGATGGTCAGAGACTGCAGACATGATACAGGAGATGATCAGAGACTGCAGACATTCTACAGAAGATGGTCAGAGACTGCAGACATGATACAGGAGATGATCAGAGACTGCAGACATTCTACAGAAGATGGTCAGAGACTGCAGACATTCTACAGAAGATGGTCAGAGATTGCAGACATTCTACAGAAGATGGTCAGAGACTGCAGACATGATACAGGAGATGGTCAGAGACTGCAGACATGGTACAGGAGATAGTCAAAGATTGTAGACATAATACAAGAGATGGTCAGAGACTGCAAGCATACAACTTGAGATGGCCAGAGATCTGTGGACTGAATAAAATAGTCAGAGATTTCAGACATACTACAAGAGTTAGTAAGAGACTGCAGACATACTACAAGAGATGGTCAGAGACTGTGGATCGACTACAAGAAATAGTCAGAGACTGCAAACATGATACAGGAGATGGTCAGAGACTGCAGACATACTACATGAGAGGGTCAGAGACTGCAGACATGATACAGGAGATGATCAGAGATTGCAGACATACCTTAGGAGATGGTCAGAGACTGCAGACATTCTGCAGGAGAGGGTCAGAGACTGCAGACATTCTACAGAGATAGTCAGAGACTGCAGACGTGGTACAAGAGATGGTCAGAGACTGCAGAGATAGTACAAGAGATGGTCAGAGACTTTAGATATATTAAAAGAGATTGTCAGAGACTGCAGACATACTACAGGAGAGGGTCAGAGACTACAGACATGATACAGGAGATGGTCAGAGATTGCAGACATACCATAGGAGATGGTCAGAGACTGCAGACATTCTACAAAAATGGTCAGAGACTGCAGACATGGTACAAGAGATGGTCAGAGACTGCAGAGATACTACAAGAGATAGTCAGAGACTGTAGATATATTAAAAGAGATGGTCAGAGACTGCAGACATACTACAGGAGAGGGTCAGAGACTGAAGACGTGATACAAGAGATGGTCAAAGATTGTAGACATTATACAAGAGATGGTCAGAGACTGCAAGCATACAACATGGTCAGAGATCTGTGGACTGACAAAAATAGTCAGAGATTTCAGACATACTACAAGAGGTGGTAAGAGACTGCAGACATACTACAGGAGATGGTCAGAGACTGTGGACCGACTACAAGAACTAGTCAGAGACTGCAAACATGATATAGGAGATGGTCAGAGACTGCAGACATACTACAGGAGAAGGTCAGAGACTGCAGACATGATACAAGAGATGGTAAAAGACTGTAGACATAATACAAGAGATGGTCAGAGACTGCAAGCATACAACAGGAGATGGTCAGAGATCTGTGGACTGAATAAAATAGTCAGAGATTTCAGACATACTACAAGAGATGGTCAGAGACTGCAGACATACTACAGGAGAAGGTCAGAGACTGCAGACATAGTACAGGAGAAGGTCAGAGACTCTTACTTATCTATTCTATTATTTTCTATGGTTTAATCTATTATATTATTTTCTATTCTATTTTATTTCCTGTTCTTTTCTATTCTATTTGAATTTGAATTTATGCTATTCAAAATTCAAATTTCAGAAGATGGTTATATTCTATTTTATTCTATTCTATTTTTTATTCTATTCTGTTATTTTCTATTCTATTTTTTTCTGTTTTACTCTATTCTTTCATTTTCTATTTGATCCCTTTATTTTCCATTCTATTCTTTAAGTTTGTATTCTGTTCTGTTTTTCTCTATTATATTCTATTCTTTTATTTTCTACTATAATCTACTCTTTTCTATTCTATTCCTTTATTTTCTATTCTATTTTATTCTCTTCGTAAATTCGAATTTGTTTAGAAAACTATTCGAATTTGAGTAGAAAAGTATCTGAATTTGATTCTAAAAGTATTCAAATTCGATCCGAAAACTATTCAAATTTTGTCCGAAATTTTGCTTCATTAATTCGGATTCTTTTAGATTCATTATTATTGTAATTCATCCAAATTTCTGAATAACAAAAAATGTGTCTGAATTTCAATTCGGAACGAAACGAACCGGGGGATGAGGAATCTTCACCCCCCCTTCTGCTGTATTATATCCTGATAATAATTTGCGGTTGTGCTGGCCTTCCCACACCCTGCAGTTCCGGATCACGTACAATCGTCCCCTACTTATCACAAGACGAGCGATGTGCCGCGATCTCCCCCCACGTCCTAATGACCGCACACGGAGGCGATGAATGCAATTACAATGTATTTCTTTATTGCAACATCTGGGACAATGCCCTGATCCAAAGTAATGTGTGCTAATGCACCTTGAGGGGGATTGATTTACGAATGCGCGGCGTAGTTCTGCTGCATAATCTGTTTGCAAACACAAGTAGTAGCGAGTAATGAATCTTCTTTTATTGAACCGGCTTAATGAGCATTACGGGGGAATTCCCTGCGCCCTGCAAATGAACACGCTGATCTATGATCATACCGCCCCCCACTGCCGGGATAACACACATTAACCACTTCAGCCCCTGACCATTATGCAGCTAAAGGACCAGGCCCCTTTTTGCGATTCGGCACGGCGTCGATATAACTGACAATTGCGCGGTCGTGCAACGTGGCTCCCAAACAAAGTTTGCGTCCTTTTTTTCCCACAAATAGAGCTTTCTTTGGGTGGTATTTGATCACCTCTGCGGTTTTTATTTTTTGCTCTATAAACAAAAATAGAGCGACAATTTTGAAAAAAATGCAATTTTTTTTTCTTTTTGCTATAATAAATATCCCCCAAAAATATATAAAAACATTTTTTTTCCTCAGTTTAGGAAACTATATTCTACATATTTTTGGTGAAAAAAATCGCAATAGGCGTTCATTGATTGGTTTGCGCAAAAGTTATAGCGTCTACAAAATAGGGGATAGTTTTATGGCATTTTTATTAATATTTTTTTTTTTACTAGTTCTGGCGGCGATCAGCGATTTTTATCGTGACTGCGACATTATGGCGGACACATCGGACACTTTTGACACCATTTTGGGGCCATTGTCATTTTTACTATAAAAACTATTATTCCTGTGAAAATGACACTGGCAGTGAAGGGTTTAACCTCTAGGTGGCGCTGTAGGGGTTAAGTGTTCCCTAGGAAGTGATTCTTATTGTAGGGGGGCGTGGCTACACGTTACATGTCACTGATCAGCTGTTCCGATGACAGGGAACAGAATCACTGACTAGGGTGACCACATTTCCAAACTACCATTCAGGGACACCCTCCCTTCCCAAAAATCAGCTTGTGCCGTAACGAATCACAGCACAGTGATTGGACACAAGAGGTGGGATTTGTGATTTCTCCAATCACAAGCAGGGGGCGGGGATTGTGCTCCTCCAGGCATTCCCGGCCAGGACAAGTGCTGTCATTGAGTAAATCAGTGATGTGGCGGCCTTTTTTAGGGGCATCAGATTGGCCCGGGGGGTAGCTGTGTCAGTTTCATTCCGGGACACTGTATTGTCCTGGAATGAATGTGCCCGGGACAGACCTGCAAAATGCGGGACTGTCCGGGGCAAACCGGGACACGTGGTCATCCTATCACTGACATGCCACGGAGAAGAACAGGGAGAGGTTTATTTACACTCACCTCTCCCCGTTCTTCAGCACTGTGACCCGATCGCGAGACACCGGCAGCGATCGGTTCCGCGGGTCCCGCGGTCACGGAGCTCAGGACTGGGTCGCGAGCGCGCCACCGGTGGCGCGCCCTCGACCCATGGCTGGGCTTCTTAAAGTGGTTGTAAACCCTTCATTACAACTTGCACCTACAGGTAAGCCTAGATAAAAGCCCTGTACACACGATCGAAATTCCTATGGTTTTTTAACCGATGGATTTTTCCATCGGAAAACTGATGAAGCTGACTTTCATCAGTCTTGCCTACACACCATCAGTCAAAAACCCGATAGTCCCAAACGCCGTGACGTAAAACACTCCGATGAGCCGAGAAAAATGAAGTTCAATGCTTCTGAGCATGCGTCGACTTGATTCTGAGCATGCGTGGGGTTTTTTATCCGATGGAGTTCCCCACAGACGATAGTAATTTGCTATCAGATTTTTAACCATCGGATAAATTTAAAACATGTTCTTTTTTTAAACACCGATGGAAAAAAAAACCGATGGGGCCCATACACGATCGGTTTGTCCGATGAAAACAGTCCATCGGACTGTTTTCATCGGTAAAACCTATCGTGTGTACGCGGCTTAAGGCTTACCTGTAGGTACAAGAAATATCTCCTACACGGTTTAGGAGATATTTGCCAAAACGTTTTACAACTTTGTCTACCAGACAACGGTGCATTCACAGGGTTAATCCCCATTCACAAATCCGTCGTTGCTGGATTTTACGTCTCCCGCGCGCTTGTGCGGAGTGACGTCTTCGCCACTCCGGCCAATCACAGCGCCGCAGCGGCGCTGTGATTGGCCGGAGCGGCGATACACGGGAGTAACCTTCCGGGTATCTGTGGAGAGATGGCTGCGGCTGGAGGGGGAGACGAGGACGGCTTTGATCTAAGGTAAGTAAGGCATAATGAGCTAGTATGCTAGTCATACTAGCTCATTATGGCTTTGTCTTGCAGGTGTTATTGAAAAAAAAAAAACAGGGTTTACAATCACTTTAAAGGCGACGTACCTGTACATGCTTGTGCCCAGCCGTGCCATTGTGCCGACGTATATGTACAGGCGGCGGTCCTTAAGTGGTTAAAGCCCATTAACTCTTTCCGCTGAGACTCCCCCCCCCCCCCCTGAAGAGTCATTAGAACACCCGAGGCTGTACATTACAACGTTACAATGGAGCCTCATTCCCTTCCAGGGTCATGCACCGCGCCCTATGCAGATCAATGAAGCTGAACTCCAGGCCAACACAAAAACAGGAGATGTAAACGTCTGTCCATCCATTCCTGAGATTTGTTTGGGCGTTTTTTTCCCCTCTGTTTTCACCTGGTGATCTGGCCAGTAACACACCTCCTGTATTAGAGTGCACCCGCCCCCCACTCTGGATGAAGGAGCACAGGAGGCAACTTCGAACAGCAGCATTGTCAGTCTGGGGGGAGTGTTAGATGGACTAGCAGATTGAAATACACTAACAAATTGAAGCCAAACTCCAACTAAAGGCCCGTACACACAATCGTATTTTCCGACGGGAATTGTGTGATGACAGGCTGTTGTTGGAAAATCTGACTGTTTGTACAATACATCAGACAATTGTTGTCGGATGTGGGATAGCATGCTTTAAAATTGTCCGCCAGCAAATGTGTGTTGTCAGATTTTCCGATCGTGTGTACACAAGTCCGTCGGACAAAACTCCAAAGTACAAACACGCATGCTCAGAAGCAATGCTCCCCATAACACAACATTAGCAGAAGTTGCCCAAAGGGTTGCGCTAAAGAGCTGAAAAACCACGTTGTTTTGTGTTTGTTGGCCGACAATTCTTTGCCGTTTGTATGCAAGACAAGTTCATGGCCAACGCCCTTCGGACAAAAGTCCTACGCTTTGTCCGATGAAAATCCGATCGTGTGTACGCGGCTTTAAGCCGCGTACACACGATCGGTTTTACTGATGAAAACAGTCCAATGGATTTTTTTCATCGGAGAAACCAATCGTGTGTGGGCCCCATCGGTCTTTTTTCCATCGTGTCAAAAAATAGAACATGTTTTAACATTTTCCGATGGATAAAAAACCGATAGCAAATTCCGATCGTCTATGGGCAAGTCCATCGGATAAAAAACCCATGCATGCTCAGAATCAAGTCAACGCATGCTCAGAAGCATTGAACTTCATTTTTCTCGGCTCGTCAGAGTGTTTTACGTCACGGCGTTTGGGACGGTCAGTTTTTTGACTGATGGTGTGTAGGCAAGACTGATGGAAGTCAGCTTCATTGGATTTCCGATGGAAAAATCCATCGGTTTAAAATCCATAGGAAATCCGATCGTGTGTACAGGGTTTTACACTGTATAATCAGTTACAGCAAACTGTTTTTTTTTTTCCCTTTTGGCATAAATAAAAGCTGATCATCGTAAACACCCCTTTCAATGTTAAAGTGTTACTAAACCCACATCCCTCCACGCTGGCGCGCAGAAGCAAACGCATACGTAAGTTGCACCTGCATATGTAAACGGTGTTCAAACCACACATGTGAGGTATCAGCGCGGTCGTTATAGTGAGAGAAATAATTCTAGCACTAGACCTGCTCTGTAACTCATAGACATAGCTGGCCGGTCTCTGACATATCACATGTTTCAGTTCAGATGTGAGTAATCCTTTGGCATGGCCAGGAATCCTTTAGCAATTTTAACAAATTGTTTATGGTGTTCGATACAATAGACTAGATTGGTCATTCATAAATATATATCTTTCCCTCTTTAGAACATGGATGCATGGCCCCTGATGAGTGGATGCAGTCCTCGAAACGCGTCGCACCTATCTTGATGCATCAAGTGTATATTCAAATGGTTTTATCAATATATGTTTTTTTTTTCTAATTATACTCTGTTCAATATTCCAATATGAATATCTTTTACTGTTAAGTGCCATGCGCTTTACCATTATCCTAATGCAAGTCCATTAACTGTATTATGCATGTTATGTTGTTCCATGTCATGCCAATGTATGGTTCAGGAATAAACACATGGATGTTTTTACTTATATGATCTGGTTGGTCTGCACAAACACACCATATTTAACCACTTAATGACCGCTCACGGCATATATACACGTCGGCAGAATGGCTCATACAGGCACAATCACGTACCTGTACGTCCCCTTTAACTGCCTGCCGTGTGGTCGCGCGCGCCGGCGCGCTCGCGACCCTGCAGTCATCCCCGTGAGTCGGACCGCGGGTCCCACGGACTCAATCGCCGCGGGGATCCCCGCGATCGTCTCACGGAGGGATGGAGCGGGGAGATGTTAGTGCAAACACAACATCTCCCCACTCGCCTACTGACAATGTCACGATCTCCGCTCTGTGTAATCAGAGCGGAGATCGGTGACGGGTCACTCATAGCCACGCCCCCCCTCAGTTAGAAACACACCCCTAGGCACACTTAACCCCTTCAGCGCCCCTAGTGGTTAACCCCTTTACTGCCAGTGTCATTTTTACAGTAACAAGTGCATTTTTATAGCACTGATCGCTGTAAAAATGACAATGGTCCCAAAAATGTGTCATAAGTGTCCGATGTGTCCGCCATAATGTCGCAGTCACGGAAAAAAAATCGATGATCGCTGCTATTACTAGTAAAAAAATAAAAATTACCGTATTTGCCGGTGTATAAGGCGACCGGGCGTATAAGACGACCCCCTAATTTTACAGTTTTTTTAAGATTTTTTTGCCTGTACTCACCGTATAAGACGACCCCCCTTCCGAGGCTTCTGACGCTTCATATTTCTTCCTTCTGGAGCCATATCCTTCTTCATTCTTGCTGGAGCTGGAGCCATATACTTCTTCCTTCTTGCTGGAGCCAATCACAGCGAGCGATGTATTCTCTTAATACAAAGCCTGCTTGGATTGGCAGAGGCTGTAACATTATCAGCCCGCGCAACTCTGACTCTCAAAGCCAATCTGAGCAGGCTACTGTATGTGGCCTGCTCGGATTGGCAGAGGTTGTTACTCCAATCCAAGCAGGCTCTGTATTTATTTGAATACATCGCTCACCGGGATTGGCTAAGTGGTATATCCTGTATGTAGCCGAAGCTACATACAGTATTACCGCACATACAGCAGGCATCCGAGCAGCTGACCCGGCGTATAAGACGACCCCTGCTTTTTGGCCAGGTTTTTTAAGTGTAAAAGATCGTCTTATACGGCAGCAAATACAGTAATAAAAATGCCATAAAACTACCCCCTATTTTGTAAACGCTATAATTTTTGCGCAAACCAATCAATAAACGCTGATTGCGATTTTTTTTACCAAAAATATGTAGAAGAATACGTATCGGCCTAAACTGAGGAAAAAATATATTTTTTTATATATTTTTTGGGGATATTTATTATAGCAAAAAGTAAAAAATATTGAATTTTTTTCAAAATTGTCGCTCTATTTTTAGTTATAGTGCAAAAAATAAAACCCGCAGAGGTGATCAAATACCTCCAAAAGAAAGCTCTATTTGTGGGAAAAAAAAGGACGTCAATTTTGTTTGGGAGCCACGTCACACAACAGCGCAATTGTCAGTTAAAGCGACGCAGTGCCGAATCGCAAAAAGGGGCCTAGTCTTTATGCTGCATATTGGTCTGGGGCTTAAGTGGTTAAAGTTCCAAACCCCCCCCCCCCCCCCTTTTATGTTGCATTAAGCACAGGGATGGAGTCGTGAACATTTCCTCACGCCTCATTCAAAGTCCCAAAATTTGTCACTTTTTTTCCTGTAACTCTAAACAGGTAATCTGTAAAAAAAAATTAAAAATTAAGTACTGTGGATTTTTAAGTACTGTAGTTTGTCGCCATTCCACGAACATGCGCAATTTTATAGCATGACATGTTAGGCATCTATTTACTCGGCGTAACATCATCTTTCACATTTAATTAAAAATTGGGGTAACTATTGTGTTTTTTTATTCAATAAAGTGCATTAATTTTTTTAAAATTGCGTTTGAAAGACCGCTGCGCGAATACAGTGTGACATTAAAATATTGCAATGATTGCCATTTTATTCTCTAGGGCCTCTGCTAAAAAAAACAATTATGATGTTTGGGGGGTCTAAGTAATTTTCTAGCAAAAAATACAAATTTAACCACTTCAATACCGGGCACTCCCCCCCCCCCCCCCCCTTCCTGCCCAGGACAAGTTTTTAGCTTTCAGCGCTGTCGCACTTTGAATGACAATTGCGCAGTCATGCAACACTGTACCCAAATTACATTTTTATAATTTTCTTCCCACAAATAGAGCTTTCTTTTGGTGGTATTTGATCATCTCTGCGGTTTAAAATTTTTCCGCTATAAGCGAAAAAAAAGCCCAAAAAATTTGAAAAACAAAAATTGATGCACACTGATAGGCGGTACTGATAAGCAGCACTGAGGGCATACGTAAGTCGCGCTCGCATATGTAAACGGTGTTCAAACCACACATGTGAGGTATCGCCCACGATCGTTAGAGCGATAGCAATAATTCTAGTGCCAGACCTCCTCTGTATCTCTGAACAGGTAACCTGTAAACATTTTTAAAGCGTCGCCTATTGAGGTTTTTAAGTACCGTAGTTGCCACTCTTCCATGGGTGTGCACAATTTTAAAGCGTGACATGTTAGGTATCTTTTTTACCTGGCGTAACATCACCTTTAACATTATACAGAAAATTGTGATAACTCACCTGGTTTGTTTGTTTTTTTATTCTAAAAAGTGTATTTTTTCCCCAAAAAATTGCATTTTAAAGACTGCTGCGCAAATACGGTGTGACGAGAAAAATATTGTAACAATCGCCATTTTATTCTAGGGTCTCTGCTAAAAAAAAAAATATACAAATATGAACTCACCAAGGGGAACCAGTGGTTGCCAATCCCAGTAATGATATAACAGAAAAGAAAATCTCCCCAAAATGAGAGTATAGGGACTTTGTAGGCAAAAAAAATGTATAATGTTTGGGGGTTCTTAAATAATTTTTGTAGCAAAAAGTACGAATTTAAACTTGTAAATAAAAAGTTCCAGAAAAGGCCTGGTCTCAATAGCGCACAGCATAATGCACGTCAACAGATCGCAAACAAGTAAACAGACCCTTATACATAGAGTGGTGATTCTATCTCTTATGACCGTTTTTCATGACGCGAAAACTGCCATTTTTTAGATTGGTCGTGAAAACCGGTTGTGTGTGGGCTCCATAGCAGTTTTCTCGTCTAGAAAACTGCTTGAAAAATAATTAGAACCTGCTCTATTTTTCACATCGTTCTTTTTAGCGTCGTGAAAAACGGTCGTGTGTAGGCTTTTACAAGGGGAAAAAAAACACGCATGCTCAGAATCAAGTACGAGAAGGGATCGCGCGTTCTGGTAAAACTAGCGTTCGTAATGGAGATCGCACATTCGTCACGCTGTAACGAACTGAAAAGCGCGAAGACTGAAAAGCGCGAATCGTCTCTCACCAAACGTTATTAACACGAGGATCAGCAAATGCAGCCCAAAGGGTGGCGCCATTCGAATGGAACTTCCCCTTTATAGTGCCGTCGTACGTGTTGTACGTCACTGTGCTTTGCTCAAGCATTTTTTTTCATGAACGTGTGTAGGCAAGGCAGGCTTGAGGGGAATCACAAAGAGAAAAACATTGTTTTTTTGCATGACGTGAATAACGGTCGTGTGTACGCGGCATTATTCTGGATTTATGACCTATAAAAAGGCACAGATCATCAGTCAGCCCTGGACACGTATTTTTATGCAACCTCACCAAAGCCGGATCTCCCTTGTTGAGCCGCAGAGAATCCAGCAGGTTGGACTGACCCTTCCATCCTAGATAAGATTTACTAAGAGCTACATAATAACTATTCACTTACAAGCATTTAGCATCCCAGGGAAACAGCAGCGGTGACGACCCTTATTTTATACGGATCGCTTAATCGCGTTTTTATCTGCTGAAAAAAAAAAGATCACAAGCAAAAAAAAAAAAACGCGCAGCCCGCGTTTTGCGCTCTGATATGCGGGATTAGACGTCTGTGGGGGTGTTTGAAGTACTAGTAATGGCTTCTCTATTTAAATGCACAGCTTTGATGTTGCATATTTTTTTCCCTTTCATCATTTTTTTTTTTATTATTCTTTTACGGCATTCAGACCTTCAGAGGACGGCTCTGCGCTGTCTGGTGACTTTTATATTAGTGCTTTGACTTTTTATTAATAGGTTAGTTTTCCTCAAATCTGAAGTTTAATCTGCTTATATTTTACCTTTGCAGCGCTCACCCCCCACCTTCTTCCCATTCAACAGGCTAATGAAACTTTTAAATAAGTCCTTTCCACTTTCATTACATACCTAATTTTAGACCAAATGGTGCCATCACTGGGTCTCTTTGCTTAGCAATGCAATGCAGGCAGATTATAGCTGGTGGGAGGGGCCAGCAGGGTGCTGTACATTGAAACACCACAGCCCCCTGCCTCAGGATTCCTCTTAAAGCGGAGGTCCCACTAAAAAAAAAAAATATTAAAAGCCAGCAGCTACAAATACAGCAGCTGCTGACTTGTGGCAGCCGAAACCGATCTGTCGCTCGAAGATCGACTGCTGCCGGCACCATACTCTGTAAGAGAATCAGGAAGTGAAGCATTGCGGCTTCACTTCCCGGTTCCCTACTGCGCATGCGCGAGTCGCGCTGCGCGTCTTCACTGGTCCACGCTGTGTTCTGGGACCTGTGTGTCTCCCAGGAGACAGCGGGGGGGATAGAGTAGGCGCCGGAAGTGGCGTAGATCAACGAGGTGATCTATGCCAGGAAGTGGGAGCAAATACCTGTATTAACCTCCCTGGCGGTATGATTCTGTCTGGAATTATGTACCAAAAGCGGTACAATTATTTTGCATGGAAATTTGGTGTTATGTATTGTAGGCCTGCGATTCTTAGTAATTACTTACTTAAACCTGACCAAACAAGAGTCTAGTAGACATCCCGGGTATGATAAAGTTTGAAACACAAAATAATAAATTATAATATAATAAATAACTATAAATAATTATAACAAATAGTAATGTAATTATAATAAAAATTATTCAATAATGTAATCAAATCAAAAACACTGAAATTTGCTCAGTTGCAGAATTGTCGCTGTCATTAGATTTTTTGTTTGATGATGAATTTCCCCACAAATCGCTATCGCTCAATTCTGCGAGTGATTGTAATTTATTATCGCTGTTTTTTAGCTGGTCTAAAACCACTTTTGACATAAAGGGACACTTTTTGGTTGCTATGGACAATCCCCAGTTTCCAGGCAGAAAGAAAAGTTTTTATTATATAAAAGTGCATGCAGGACACTGGGCAGACCACTAGGGACAAAGGGGGTGTGTAATTATTACATACAGTACTGTAATCTGTAAGATTACAGTATACTGTATGTATACTATGTGTTTACTTTTTTGAATTTGGCGCCGAACTCCGTCCCCGTGCGTTGCAACGTCGCAGGGAACGAAGCTCGGCACTCGGCAGTGAGGATCGAGCGAGACACGGCTCGCAGACACTGCGGGAGGACATCGCAGGATCCAGGAAACAAGGTAAGTTACTTCCCCTGGATACTGCGATGCAGCCCGAGTCTGGCTCGGGGTTACCGCTCTTAGCATTGAAAACTCACCCCGAGCCCGACTCGGGATTACCGCTAAGGAGGTTAAACAGGTATCTGCTCCCCTTCACTTTAAGATCTCTCAGCCCTGATGCAAGCAGTGGGCTGGCTCTTGGCAGGAGTTATGCAAATATCAAAATTCCTTGATGGGTGGGTGTCAGTCTGGAGGAGTGGGTGTCCCTAGACTGCATTTACATGCAGACCACCTTAGGTAATGTGTCCACATGTGATTCTGAGCTTCTATGGTTCAAATAACGAGCCTAATCATATTGGGGACCATTTCACCCTAAGATGAACTTTATCATAGAGGTGACAATTTCAGTCTAGGACATGCTTTTTTATTTTTTTTGACCCATGTTCAACTGCTGTTCACATGGAACCCTTCTCCACTTCGGCCTTCAAAGTTCTCCTTTGAATATTTGCTACTACCACCAAGATCTGCATCCGCGGCGGCTCTGCCCGGGCCCTCGCGTGAACCGCGATGGCCCTCCTACTCGTCACGGCCTAGCCCCCTGGGACCGTCATCTCTTAGCCGGCAACGGCTGGGTATGGGCCCGACGCTCCAGCGCCATCCATTTTTAGGGCTATTTGATTCGGCAGGTGAGTTGTTACACACTCCTTCCATGGCCACCGTCCGCCTAGGATTCTGCTTAATCGTAGAAGTGACTGGTTCACCCTAGGATGGGCTTGATCATAGAAGTTACCATTTCACCCTAGAATTGGCTTAGACATACAGTGTTGGGAAATTTAAACAGGTAGTCCCTCCTACCCCCACAGACCAGCTTAAAATAACCCAATTGCCACACCCAAAAGATACCGGATCAGTAATGGACTTAATCATAGAGGGGACTGTTTAACCCTAGGATGACCTTAATTGTAGAGGTGAGTATTTCACACTAGGATGGGCTTAATTGTAGAGGTGAGTATTTCACACTAGGATGGGCTTAATTGTAGAGGTGACCATTTCACCCAGGCAATGGCTTAATCGTAGAGTAATGGACTTAATCGTTGAAAGTGACCAATTCACCCTAAGATGGGCTTTGCCGAATACTGATGGGCTTCATCATTGAGGTAGGGCATACTTAATCACAGAGGTGACTATTTTACCATAGGATGAGCTTTATCATAGAGGTGACCAGTGTTGCCTTAGGACATGCTTAATCATAGAAGTAACTGGTTCACCCTAGGATGGGCTTGATCATTGAGTGATGGGCTTAATTGTAGAAGTGACCAATTCGACCTAGGGCGAGCTTTATTGTAGAGGTTGCTGTTTCATTCTAGGGTAAGCTTAATCATAGAGGTGGGCCATTTCATTGGGCTAATCATAGAGCGATGGACTTAATCGTAGAGGTGACTGTTTCACCCTAGCATTGGCTTAATCGTAGAGTGATTTACTTAATCATAGAGGTGACCATTTCAACCTAGGATGGGCTAAATCATAAAGTGATGGGCTTCATCATAAAGGTGACCATTTCACCCAAGCACAAGCTTCATCATAGAGGTGACTCTTTCACCCTAGGTTGAGCTTTTTCATAAAGGTGACCGTTTTACCCTAGGACATGCCCAATCTTAGAAGTGACTGGTACACCCTAGGATGGGCTTGATCATAGAGTGATGGGCATAGGTGTGCACAGCCTATTGCATTAGGGTATGCACCCCAAAGCTCATACACACATGCATTTCTATTTGTCTACATATATATGGCCCGTCACATTGTTCTCCCTCCAGGCACAGTGAAAGAGAAGTGCGTAAGCACTCCTCTTATGGCAGAGCAGGTAAAAGGGAGATCTTTTTCATCTCCCCGCCTACACACAGAATGATAATGCTAATGCTCACAAGGCGATTAGGGTGTGTCCAGGCACACCCTGTGGGCTTGCCTATGGTGATGGGCTTGACTGTAAAGGTCACCATTTCACTCTAGGACAAGCCTAACCATAGAGCTAACTAGTTCACTCTAGGGCGAGCTTAATCCTAGAGGTGACCATTTCATTTTAGGACATGCTTAATCATAGAGGTGACTATTTCATATAGTACACATAATATAACTGCACATAATACTGTATATGGACATATCATACAGTGGCTTGAAAAAGTATTCATACCCCTTGAAATTTTCCACATTTTGTCATGTCACAACCAAAAATGTAATTGTATTTTATTGGGATTTTATCTGATAGAGAAACACAAAGTGGCACATAAATGTGAAGTGGAAGGAAAATGATAAATGGTTTTCAAAATCGTTTACAAATAAATATGTGAAAAGTGTGGGGGGCATTTGTATTCAGCCCCCCGGAGTCAATTCTTTGTAGAACCCCCTTTCACTGCAATTACATCTGCAAGTCTTTTTGGGGATGTCTCTACCAGCTTTGCACATCTAGAGAGGGATATTTTTGCCCATTCTTCTTTGCAAAATATCTCAAGCTCTGTCAGATTGGATGGAGAGCGTCTGTGAACAGCAATTTTCAAGTCTTGCCACAGATTCTCAATTGGATTTAGGTCTGGGCTTTGACTGGGCTATTCTAACACATGAATATTGTTTGTTATAAACCATTCCATTGTAGCTCTGGCTGTATGTTTAGGGTCATTGTCCTGCTGGAACGTGAACCTCCGACCCAGTCTCAAGCCTACCCACCTCTGAACACCGTCCCTTTGTTATGCCCCCCTACCCACCTCTGAGCACTGTTCCTTGGTTCCGCCGCTACTCACCTCTGAGCACCATCCATTGGTTACGCCCCCCTAACCACCTCTAAACACCGTCTCTTGGTTCCTCTCCTACCCACCTCTGAGCACCGTCCCTTGGTTCCTCCCCTACCTACCTCTGAGCACCATCCCTTGGTTCCACCCTCTACCCACCTCTGAGCTCTGTCCCCTGGTTCCACCCCCTACCCACCTCTGAGCACCGTCCCTTGGTTCCTCCTCTTCCTACCTCTGAGTACCCTCCCTTGGTTCCACCCCCTACCCACTTCGGAGTACAGTCCCTTGGTTCCATCACCTACCCACCTCTGAGCACTGTCCTTTGATTCCGCCCCTAGCCACCTCTGAGCACTGTCCCTTGGTTCCACCCCCTACCTACAGTAGACCCCCCCAGCAAAAAAAAGACCCCACCACAGCAACAATAGACCCCCCACACAACAGTAGACTTCCTCCAGCAACAATGGACACCCCCCCCCCTACAACAAGATACCACCCCAGCAACAAAAGTTCCCCAGCAGCAACAATAGATCTCCAAGCATCAATAGACCCTGCAGCATCCCACACCAATAGACCTCTCCCTCAACAGTAGATCCCTCACAGCAACATAAGACCCCCCCACCAGCAACGATAGACCAACTCAACATCAATAGACCCTCCAGCACACCCCGGCACCCTGTGCCATTACATACATTCAGTGATGGAGGTGCCGGAACTGCATTCCCCCATGTTCCTGCTGAAAAAAAAGCCCTGGTTATAGGGATTGATTTACTAAAACTGGAGAGTGCAAAATCTGGTGCAGCTTCGCATAGAAACCAAGGTTCCAGGTTTTATTGTCAAAGCTTAATAGAACAAGCTGGAGTTAGAAGCTTATGGGCTACCATGCACAGCTACACAAGATTTTGTAATCTAAAGACCTAGTGAATGGACCCCACAATCTCTGCAAGTTTTTTTTTTTTTTTTTGCTGCCTGTGTCCCTACTGGGGAGATTTCCCCTTGCTTCCTGTCCCTGTGACACCCATGCACAAAAATATGGGTGGAATTGACCCTGGGACACATAAAGAGACACATTTTTGTCACAGTGGGAAGTGGACAGCAGAAGCCTGATTGGACGTTTTTATCCTAATAAGAACCCATTGGGATCAGGCACTTATAACCACGGCAGGCGAAGGGTCAATGAGGCACGGGCTTTGTATTCCCGGCACAGCGCCCGCTTCGTGCGTGAGTCTGAAAAAGCTCAGGTGATGTTGGTATGCGTAGAGAGTCTTTCAGCAGCCAAAAGAGACAAAGGTAAAAATCCTGAGTGCGGGGAAGGAGGCCAAGTCTGAGGGATCAGGCCGCGTCTCAGAAGAAGCCCCTTCCAGCCAACGCGCACAGATGCTGCTAATGAGACGGCAGAGATTGCTCTGCGCTGGCGAACCGCAATTATCAGGTCACAGAGTGTTCCAAAAAAAAAAGATGATCGCGGTTTCCCCGGAGGAGGGCATTGGTGATGGCAGATCATCATCATGGAGAGCAGAAAGAGAGGTGATTTAATGAGGCTTTGACAGGCAGTGCCAACTGGCACAGCACAGGCCTCCTCCCTGGACCTAATTAAAGGGTCACTCCACCTTTCACTAATATTCCAGTGTACATGCCGACCAGCAAGATCACCCGCTGACTTCTTACCAACCTCTAATCACCCACCATTAAATGATTTAAGGAAGCAGATGTGTTGAAGGCACAGTCAGCTTTGGGGAGATTCCCTGTTACAGTGACCACACAGGTACAGTTTTTGGTTCAGCACTGTTTGAATATAGAAGCATAACTAGAACCTTCAGGGCCCGCTGCAAAAAAAACATAAAGGGCCCCCCTGACCCACTGGTCCCGAGGCCCTTGACTCCCATTATGGGGGCCTTTATTACGACCCCGCAGAGGGACCCTTTCACATTTTCTGAAGCGGGCCCCCTTCCTGCTGTCTTGGAGCCCCCCACGGTGGCGGAACACCAGGGCCCGGTCACAAGTGTGACCTTTGCGACGCTCATAGTTCTGCCACTGGGTGAAATACTTTGCAGTGTATTATGGGATGGGTGGAATGCTCTGCAGTATCAGGGAATGGGTGAAATGCTCTGCAGTGTCAGGGGATAGGTGGAATGCTTTGCAGTGGCAGTGGCAGGGGATAGGTGGAAAGCTCTGCAGTGTTTCATGGGATAGTTGTGATGCTCTGCAGCGTATCATGGGATGGGTGGAATGCTCTGCATTGTATCATGGGCTAGTTGTACACTATGGGATTTACTAAAGGAAAATCCACTTTGCACTTGAAAGTGCACATGGAAGTGCAGTCGCTGTAGATCGCTGTAAATCTGAGGGGTAGATCTGAAATGAGGGGAAGCTCTGCTGATTTTATCATCCAATCATGTGCAAGCTAAAATGCTGTTTTTTATTTTCCTTGCATGTCCCCCTCAGGTGTACAGCATCTGCACTTCCATGTGCACTTTCAGTGCACTTTCAAGTGCAAAGTGGATTTTCCTTTAGTAAATCAACCCCTATGTGTACACTATCAGTGCTGCCTATCAGTGCAATGATTATCAGTGCAGCCCCATCAGCGATGCCTGCCAGTGCCCACCAGTGATGCCAATCAGTGCTGCCTTTCAGTGTCTATCAGTGCCTCCTCATCAGTGCTGCCTATCAGGGCCATATATCAGTGCCCAATAGTGCCACCTATCAGTGCTGCCTATCAGTGACATACATCTGTGCCCATCAGTGTCACCCATCAGTGTCCCCATCAGTGCCCATTAGTGCCCATAAAGGCTGCCATCAGTGCTGTATATAAGTGCCGCCTATCAGTGCCCATCAGTGCTGCATATTAGTGCCACCTCATCAGTGCCACCTCATCAGTGCTCTTTTTTTAAACTTTTTTGGTCTTTTTCGTTTGTTTAGAAAAAAAAAAAAAAAACTGTGGGGATTAAATACCAGCAAAAGAAATCTCTATCTGTCTCAAAAAAAGGATTAAAAATGTTGTTTGGGTACAGCATTGCATGACCGCGCAATTGTCATACAAAGTGTGAGAGCGCTAAAAGCTGAAAAATGGCCTGGGCAGGAAGGATGTAAAAGTGCCCAGTATTGAATTGGTTAAAAATGTAATTATCACGTTGATGAGAAGGGAAGGCATCCTATTACAGGATACTTTAATCCCAAAGGGAAATTGTTATTAGCCAATTAAACTTCAACTTTAAATTCCCTTTCCTTTGTTCACACAGCCTATTGTTGGTTTTATGAGATCGCAGACGGGGGTTAGGCAACGTCGCAGGTCAGGTGCAAGTCGCCTCGGCCGACGTCCATAAAAAACAAATTTCATCTTCGTTAGCCGCCGCAGACGCCTAATGAACTTTTACATCAACGCGCGTTTTTTAATCAGCCTTACATGTCATGATTTCGGTAAATGTGGCAGACGCAGGACTTAAATGAAATAAATGGTTTTGCTTTGTCAAACGGTCGGACCGCTTGTCTTAACTGCATTAACCTAAAATGATTTGCCAGTGGGTAATGGCTTCTGAAAGGAGACTAAAAAAAAAAAAAAATCATTAAAATGCAAACGCGTGCCTGGGTAATAAGCGTGAATTCAATCGTCTCCAGGAACAAAAAGTTCCATCACTCGGCTGATAAATGCGATATGACATGTTTCAAACTCTTAAACATGGATGTCATTTCAACCCAGCTACCAGCGCTGCAAGAGAATGAAAGAGAGGGGAAAAAAAGAATTGTTTAATGGAGTGTGACTTCTCGCTTTAACTAAGTTAAAGTGAAACATTTGTTAAAAATTCAAAACTTTATTGCAGAAGAGATATACTTTGTCTGCTGTGCGATTCTTACCTTCCTCCTCACAAATGTCCAGCACAGCTCAGTGTACAGTTCTAGCATCTGCCGGCATCCCTGGAAACTTCTGTTAATTTAGCAGTTCTAAGAATGGCACATATAACTATTAGTGATGGGCGAACATGTGTTGGTTCTCATTCTCAATGCAACCAACTGAGTCCTGTTCAGGGCTCGTTGGTTGCTAGGACTCTGGAAGCTTCCTAGAAACGAGTGTTGTACCTCCGACCCCATTCCCTGTCTGACAACTGAGCCCCGTTCAGTGCTTGTTTGTTGCGAGGACATTGGCAGCTTCCTATAAAACAGTGTTGCAACCCCCGACCCCATTCCTTGTCCATCAACTGAGCCCTGTACAGAGCTCACTGGTTGCTAGGACGTTGGCAGCTTCCTATAAACCAGTGTTGCATCCCTGACCTCATTCCCTGTCCAACAACTTAGTCCTGTTGGTTGCTAGAATGCTGGCAGCTTCCTATAAACCAGTGTTGCATCCCCGATCCCATTCTGTGTCTGTCAACTGAGCCCTGTACAGTGCTCACTTTTTGCTAGGATGTTGGCAGCTTCCTATAAACCAGTTCTGCATTCCCAAACCCATTTTGTGTCCGATAACTAAACCCTGTTCAATGGTCATTGTTTGCTAGGGTACAGGCAGCTTCCTAGAAACCAGTGTTGCATCCTATACCCAATTCCCTGTCCAACAGCTGCAGGGATGCTGGCTAACGTCATTGACCAAATATGACCATGGCCATACTCGGCAATGATATCAGCCAGCATCCCCTTCCCCATTTGTTGCATCCCTGACCTCATTCCCTGCCTGACAACTGCACCCTGTTCAATGCTTGTTGGTTGCTAAGCCGCTGGCAGCTTCCTAGAAATCAGTGTTACATTCCCTAACCCTAATCCCCATCTGATAACTGAGCCCTGTTAAGTGTTTGTTGGTTGCTAGGATGTTGGTAACTTCCTATAAGCCAGTGTTTCATCCTCGACCCCACATCCTGTCCGATAACTGAGCCCCATTCAGTGCTCATTGGTTGTTCATTGCTCATTGGTTGGCAGCTTCCTATAAACCAGTGTTGTATCACCAACCCTATTCCCTGTCCGATGACTGAGCCCTTTTTAATGCTCCCTGGTTGCTAGGACGCTGGCAGCTTCCTAGAAACCAGTGTTGCATCCCGACCCTATTCCCTATCCAACAAGGGAGCCCTGTTCAGTGATCCTTGGTTTCTAGGATGCTGGCAGCTTCCTAGAAAACAGTGTTGCATCCCTGACCCATACACTGTCCGACGGCTGTGGAGATGCTGGCTAACATCATTGTCCAAATATGACCATGGCCATACTTAGTCAATGATATCAGCCAGTGGCCTCTTTTCCATTTGTTTGCATTAAGCTCTCAGCCAGGGCATTTCCTGTCCAGCTGCTGAATAAGGCTGGGGATGCCTCATTGGTCACTAAGGTTTGAGCTTGTTTCATGAGGCTGGGTTATGCAGATTTGGTCACAAAACCCCTAGGGCAGTGGTCTCCAAACTGCGGCCCTTTGCTTGCTTTTATCCGGCCCTTGGGGCATTACCCCCCCTCCCCCCCAATGTTGCTGACATAGTTCCTGCCACCAACAATGGGGCACTACTCCTCCTACTAACAACAACGATGGCGCACTATCTCTCCTACTAACACCAATAATAGTGCACTATTCCTCATGATGGGGCACTATTCCTCCCACTGATTCCAATGATGGGACACTATTACTCCCCCTAATACCAATCACGGAACATTGTTTACTCCCACTGACGCCAGGACATTTTCTTCTCCCAATGGCCACAGTCCGGCCCCCCCTAAAGTATGAAGGACAGTAAACTGGCCCTTTGTTTATAAAGTTTGAAGACCTCTGCCCTAGGGGGTGCTCAAATCCAGTGCAAAATTTGAGTTTTGGTCCCAGCCTCTTCTACTACCCTTACCTTTCTTTTGATCACTAGAACCTCTCCTCACTCAGATGGGCCAATTAGAAGTGCTAGAGGCCGGATACTAGTGTAGCACCTTCCTAGATATGTACATTTACTTATTTTGGCTCCTCTGTAATCATTAGATCAGTTGTTGATTTATTTGGGCCGTTCTAGATCTCACAGGCTGCAGGTTTGATTGCTTCCCCCTGCATTCTAGAGGTTTCTAGAACACAGAGGGCAGGGAGATTCGGATGTGCAGCCTGAATTATTATTATGTAGCGCTTACCACCCTCTCCTCCTTGTCTTTCAGCTCCTTGCAGGAGGAAAGGGCACACCCAGCTCTATATCCCCGTACCCTCCTGTGTGAGGAGGTTGAGCGGTGTTGTGATGGGTCTCCACAGCCAGATACTCCCTCCGAATGGTTCTTATCTCTAAAGCCAACAAAGACAAGTCTTTACTTCCCCCAACTTCAATGTCCACACTAGCTGTAACTCCAACGTAGAGTTTATTTCTCTTAAACGACAGTCTCTGATAGGAAAGGTTGGAGGGAGAACAGGACAGCATAAGGTGTGGGAGAGGTCCAGGCACAAACGTAATCACTTCACTGCTTGGCGTCTCAAGCAGACTCAGCCCATATGGATAGTCTCCATAGATAGGGACTAGCAGCAAAAAGGGTACTCGAACTAACCGCACAATCACTACACAAACTGGTACCCTGGTCTCTGCCACAGACCTGGTGAACTTGGTTTCTTTAAAGCTTGGCCTCTCTGTAAGGAGAAGACATCCCTCCAGAGAGTTACCGGGCCCCTTCCTTCACTGTGACTTCTCATCAGTCCATCGGAACGGTCCTCCCCCGGCCTCCTCGTCTAAGATACGGGTCTCCTCGCAAGGCAGCACCCTGGGATTCCTTGATCCTTGACGGGCCCCAGCCGAATGTGCTGGGCCCAAGGCCTTCAGTTGCAGCCCCAGGGCTAAAGGTGCCTGGGACTGATTCTCCAACCTCCGCCCCTGGGCCAAAGGTGCCCAGGGCGGACAGGAACACACACTCCCTGGGAGTAGGACTCCCGACGACGAACCGAACCCCCTGAACAGGCAGCGTCTGCCCCTTTTATATCCTCTCCCAGCATACACCGCAGGCCGACCACTCCCACTGTATGGTTGCCGAGAGGGGATACACAAGGCACAGCACTGTATCAGCAGTTCAACCTTGGCCCACTATGGCAGCGCCACCTGCAGGCCACAGGGAACAGTACACCAATACTCTTCCTGCAGACAAAAAATGGTTGATAATGTCCTAACAATTTAGGTGTTTGAGCATAACTACCACTCAAACACTACCCCTAAATTTAGGACCCCGCTACATTATGTTGCAACTAATCTCTGGGGAGGTGTACCCAGTAGGTGGCTGGAGAGGAACATAAATAGTCTGAGGCCTGGAACAGCCTTGTTCTTGTCCTGGTGGAGAAGTCCCCAGGCTCTGTCCCTCTGAAGCAGTTTTGCTGGAGTTGCTGATGTTTATCGAGGTCCCAGCTGTGGCAGAGCTGGGAGGCCTATTTCTAATCATCTTTGGAGCTGTCTCATCTAAGGATCTGGTCTGAGTTTATTGAAGAGTGGCAGGTGGAAACTGGAAGGTGTGCAGCTGCCCTGTGGCATGGTGAAAATTAACCCCTCTCCCATCCCAAGTTCTACAAGAAATAAACTACAAAGACTACAGAGACAACCCCTAGACCACTCCAGAATAGCACTGCATCCTGGGAGGAATGGGAGAAAACTACATGCTCCCCCCTCCTCATTACTGGAAGCACTGGGTATTTTTAATGAGTGGTAAAATAGTAGACCCTAAAATCTGCTTAGTTTTCCATTTTAATTAGGTTGTTATTCCATAGTAATCATTTTTGGTAGTTTAGAAAAATCCCTGTCCTTCTCTGTAATACAATAAAGCGTTTTTAAACCCAAAACCAAGCAATGCCATATATTGCAGCTTACCAATCATTAGATGTGATGGCTGCATTCGTTTTATTTTTTTAGGCTTTTTCTCCTCTGGTTTCACCTGGTGATCTGGCCAGTAACACACCTCCTGTATTAGTGTTAGGCTCCGTTAAAACCTTGCACAGCGAATTTTAAAGCGTGACTTTCACGCAATTTCCTATGTCGCGCATAGGGCCAGTGCTGGGACAAGGTCATCTAGAGCCCAGGGTGAAAATGCCGATTGCGCACCCTCAAAACTGAACACTAATCTGCATGCTTACCCCCTAAGCATAAATTCCCCGTCTTCCCAGTACAGATCTGCCCCCCCTGCTGAAATCCCCCTTCCAGTACAAGTCTTTGCCCCTGCAAATCCCCCCAGCACAAATGTCCCCTCCCCCCCAAAAAACACCCCTTCTAGTCCAGGTAAATAGTACCTCTCCCTTCACTCCAAATCCCTCCCTCCCAGCACAAATCCCCCCCACCCCAAAAAAAATTCCCTACTAGCACAATTACACCCCCCCCCCCTCACCAGCTCACCTCTCCTAGTGCAAAACCCCCCAAAACCCCCTCCTAGCAGAAATCCTCTTCCACCAGCTCCCCTCCCAACACAGATGCCCCTAAATTAGGGTGACCAGACATCCCCGGTTTCCGGGGACAGTCCCTGGATTGAGGAAACTGTCCCTGGTCCAAGTCTGTCCCTGGTTTTGTCCCCGGATTGGATTTGAACAGGGGCTGGGGCAATTTCAAAGACAGTCAGTGCAGAATTAAAAAAAAAAATTCTAAATTACACCCCCTGCTCCATCGCTCCTACTATCTTAAGGGGGTGTATTTTTTTTCTATTATCTGTGCCCCTTTCTGATGATCATGTGCTGGTCGGAGCGGAGGGAATATTTCTTCAGTTTCGGGTGCCCATTCAGCTCCGCTCGCATGTTCTTCTGCCTTGGCTCAAGTCCCGGCCAGCCGCCTGCCTGCTTATCTCCTTGCCTTTCCTGGCGGAGTGATCTTCCTCCCCACCCTGTAGTAGCCTGGGCCTGGTCAGTAAGACTTGACAGGCTGTGAGGCGGGCGGCGATGGACAGAGAGTCACTGATTGCCGCCATTACTAGTAAAAAAATAAATAAATATGTCCCCTGGTTTCATTTAAAAAATCTGGTCACCTTACCCTAAATCAAAACTCCTAACACCCCCCCCCCCCAAATGTCCCCTCTTAGAACAATATGTACCCCCTGCCGTCCCCCAAATTCCCCCTTCCAACACAAACCCCCCCCCCAAACGCCTCACGGTGCCCTCCCACCTCACAAGATACCACAGTGCCCAGGGCAGCTGCATAGGGCAGGCCATTCACTTCAATTGGCTGCCCTAGGCGCAATTGTCGCCCAGAAAAAAAAGTCCTGCTCCTTTCTGCACAACAAACTTACCACGATTTTTAAACTCAAGTTTTGCCGCGATTGCCGTGCGATCCTGTCACACAACAATTACGGCAGAATCGCACAGCGTTTGGGGAGCCATATCAATAATGGTCCCCAAGCGCGTGTTGCATGTTCTGCCGCAAGTCGTGGGCAGAATCGTGGAGATTCTGGCTGCGATTTTAAATAGCAAGATCTGGACGGGGATTTAGATGTACTAGTAGATTTAGATACACTAACAAATTGAAGCCAAACTCCAGATCACAGTAAAATATAGAAAAGAAGAAACCCCCGCGCTAGCTGGGTATTTAACTAGTGAAGGGGAATGGGAATTGAAGGAAGAAAAATGGCTAGGGACACTGCAGCAGTCACCGGGGAGTCTGATCCAAGCAGACAAAAGTGAATAAATGAAAGAAGGGTGATGGTGGCTGCGCTGTGATTATAACTAGTGAAGGAAGTGAAGGGAAGGATCTGGAAAAGGAAACTACCTGATACTAACCAAATAAATTAAATCTAATATAAACCAACCAGATGCAGTAGCGTGTTGACAACCAATGTGTAACATAAATGGTATGTGCATAAACTGAATGAATCACACCTATACACCTGAAAGGTGTGTAACCAACAGTGAACAATTAATGATGTATGCAAAAACGTGTATCACTCTAAGTGATCAACCTGTGCATATAATATAAAATAAATAAAATATATAACAATATATATATAATAAAAATGTATAGCACAAAACTAAAAATAGTGAAATTCTCCAAGCAATTCCTGAAAATAATGGTGCCGGTATGTGATAAAGTGTATAACACAGCACTGTGAGCAATGGAATCCTCCAAAAACTTCCTGTAAATATCAAAAAATCCAATGTGTAGCAAGTCCCATCACCCATAGAGTGCTTGAAAGAAGAAACTACGGTGCTAATCCACCCAATGCTCAATAGCAGCTTACCTCCCTGCTGGGAAGAGACAGCATGCACTGGGGCTTCTAATGTGGACAGCAATGCAGCAATCTTGCATGGAAGTATGATCTCACTCGCATGGATGCATAGAAATACACAAACAAAAAAGAAATTTATAGCGTAACTCTGTAGGTTCAGCAAACAAGCGACCCGCTCCCGCTGTGATTGGACACAGCGGGAGCCGATCAGCGGGTCCGGCGGATCTGATGTCCGCCGGGACCCGCCGATCATTGACAATAGAGGCAGAACGGCCGTCTGCTGGTAGGGGAGACAGAGATCTTGTGTTTCTGCTAAGCAGGAACACAGATCTCTGTCTTCTCACAGCCAAACCATCCCCCTCCCCCATGGTTAGTAAGCACTCCCTAGGCACAAATTTGTCCGCCGCAATGTCACAGTCCCGCTAAAAATCGCTGATTGCCCCCATAGCTAGTAAAAAAAAAAAAAAAAAATTCTATAAATCTATCCCATAGTTTGTAGACGCTATAACTTTTGCGCAAACCAATCAATATATACGCTTATTAGGAAAAAAAATCCCAAAAATATGTAGCAGAAAACAAATTGGCGTAACCTGATGAAGAAATTTTGATTTTTTAAATTTTTTTAATTGGATGTGTTTTATAGCAGAAAGTAAAATATATTTATTTTTTTATCAAAATTGACGCTCTTTTTTGTTTATAGCGCAAAAAAAAACAAAAAACGCAGAGGTGATCAAATACCGCCAAAAGAAAGCTCTATTTGTGGGGAAAAAAGGACATCAATTTTGTTTGGGTACAGCGTCCCACGACCGCGCAATTACATAATTAGTCAGGTAGAAAAAAGACACAAGTCCATCAAGTTCAACCATAAAAAAATAAAATAATAATAATATCATACAATCCCATATACCTAATTGTCAGTTAAAGTAACACAGTGCCGTATCGCAAAAATGGCCTGGTCAGGAGGGGGGTAAACCTTCCGGGGCTGAAGTGGTTAAACACCACTATAAGTTGATTTGCAATCAGCCACATTGAAGAAGTGATTCTTTGCCGGTACTTTTCTATAGAACAGCAAAAAAAGGAAGAAATAAAAAACAAAAAACGCAGAGCGCACTTTGCTATTTCTACAAACGGCGAAGGCTCGGGGCCATGCTAGCATACGGCTCCACCGCGGAAAAGTGTAGCAGCTGAATGTGAGAAATTTCCTGCTGGCATCACATCTGTGCCCGTTTTTTTATCATTCATATACTCAACGCCGAGGAATTAATGAGACTTCTCATCTGACTCCAGGTTCACTAAAGAGTCGCACGGCACTACCGTACATGAAAAGGAGTGTAACGCACTACGGAGCTCCGCGGCGCCTAAACCTTCCCGCTCCCCGCAGTGCTACCTGTCTGTCTCTTCATCTCCGTACAAGAACCGCTGACTGCACTCACATCTGCCAATATATACGGCTTTTAGCCTCTATGGCTCCTATTGGAGAAAAGCCGAAACATTCGCCGTGACACAGAGGTTGGAGCCGCCGTCCGCCTTCCTCACCCCAAACCATACCGACCCAAAACACGACACCATTACAGACACATCACTTTTTTAATAGATTTTCATTTTATTTTTTGTGAAGTATTCATCTGTTCTGTTTAGAAACGATATTAATAAAAAAATATTTTAACGTGGATGTAAACCCGATTCATGAAATTTGACCTAGGCTGCAGTGTTTTCTTATCTCTCTTCAAAAGCACTGTGTCCTGTGACTTTCTCCTGCCCCTTTCTTCTGTTATCAGCATGAAAACTTCTGACAAGTTCTCCGACACAGGAGATAAAAGCAGCTTGAAATTTGTGTGGTGGGAGGATGCTATAAATAGATTAGCAGAAAGCTTGTCTTGTCAGAGCACAGCTCTGTACATTCCTTTCTTCCTTTGCCTATGAGGAAAGGGGGTGTGTGCCTTTCCTCCAATCAGCTGTCTTGGTCGTATGCCCAGACTTCACACTCAGTGTTGAACAGGAAAAGAAAATCTCCTAACATGGGATAGCGGCCAAAGTAGCTTCTCCTTTCGGCCATTCCAGAAATGGGTCTAATGCCGCGTACGCACGACCGTTTTTTAATGGCGTGAAAAATGCAATTTTTTAAATTGGTCATTAAAACCGGTCGTGTGTGGGCTCCAGAGCATTTTTAACTACGTGAAAAATGGGCTAAAAAAAAATAAAACCTGCTCTATTTTTTCACGTCGTTTTTGACGTCGTTCTTTTTAACGTCGTGAAAAACAGTAGTGTGTAGGCTTTTACGAGGGGAAAAAAAATGCGCATGCTCAGAAGCAAGTGATGAGACGGGAACGCTCGTTCTGGTAAAACTAACGTTCGTAATGGAGATAGCACATTCGTCACGCTGTAACGGACTGAAGAGCATGAGGCTGAAAAGCGCGAATCGGCTCTCACCAAACTTTACTAATACGAGGATCAGCAAAAGCAGCCCAAAGGGTGGCGCCATCCGAATAGAACATCCCCTTTATAGTGCCGTTGTACGTGTTGTATGTCACTGCGCTTTGCTCGAGCATTTTTTTTCACGATACTGTGCAGGCAAGGCAGGCTTGAGAGGAAACACGAAAAATCACGTCGAGAAAAACGTCGTTTTTTTCAATGACATTAAAAACGGTCGTGTGTACGGTGCATCAGACCAGCTTCCTGATTGGCCTAGAGGAGAATTAGTGTGATAATAGTGAATATAAATTCACTAGTATCACACAACTAGGTGGGCTCAGACCGCAGTGCTTTGCGCCCCGAGCCCACCCTATTTTGAAGCCAATTAGAGCCTTATGCCGCGTACACACGATCGGAAATTCCGACAAGAAATGTCCGATGTGAGCTTTTTGGTTGGAAATTCCGACTGTGCTCCATCGGACATTTGCTGACGGAATTTCTGCCAACAAAAATCGGAAATTCCGATCGTCTATATGCAATTCTGACGCGCAAAAAAAAAACACGCATGCTCAGAATCAAGCAGAAGAGCCAAACTGCCTTTTGAACTTCATTGATCTCGGCTCGTCGTACGTCTTGTACGTCACTGCGTTCTTGACCTTCGTAATTTCCGATAAGATTTGTGTGACCGTGTGTATGCAACACAAGTTTGAGCCAACATTCCGTCGGAAAAAAATCCACGGTTTTGTTGTAGGAATTTCCGATCGTGTGTACGGGGCATTAGGCTTTAATCATGTGCTAAAAAATTAATTATAACCCCCCCCCCCCATTGGAAACCATGCGTCCGGTGCCCTGCATGTAGATTAGGGGCTGGGTGCATGGACAGGGGCAATGACACCAATGCGCAGCTTATGGATGGGGCGCCACTGCTTACCTGTCCAGGGATCCTGCAATGTTGGCACCTGAGCCGATTCGTCCATCGCCTTCGGGGTGCTGGCGCCGGCATTGCAAGTAAGGGAAACCGGCAGTGAAGCCTTCTGCGCATTCGCGAGTCAAGATTCGCATTCTCAATAATCCTGTCGTCTTCTGGGACACACACAGGTCCCAGAAGGTAGCTGGGGGAAGGGCCGGACATGACGCAGATCGCCGTGCAGCGATCTTACCAGGAAGTGGGAGCGGGTACCTGTCAAAACCAGATACCCGCTCCCCCCCCTCCCCCTTCAAAAAAAGTGTCAAATGTGGCAGTGGAGGGAGGGTGCAAACAAGTGCAGCTTCCCCTTTTGGGTGGAGCTCCACTTTAATTTAGCCTTCCCTGGTTTTCCCCATCAATAAGCTAATATCATTTTTATTTTTTTTACCACTTGAGCTCCCTTCATGACCAGGGCATTTTTTGCTATTTAGCACTGCGTTACTTTAACTGGTAATTGTGCAGTCATGCAAACTGTACCCAAATGACATTTCTATAATTTTTTTTCACACAAATAGAGCTTTATTTTGGTGATATTTGATCACCACTGAGTTTTTTTATTTTTTATTATATAAACTAAAAAAGGCCGCCAATTTAAAAAAAATATATATATATATATATATTTTTGACTTTCTGCTACAAATCATATCCAACAAAATGTAAAAAATCGAATTTATTCATTAATTTATGTCAAAAAAGTATTCTGCTACATGTCTTTGGTAAAAATAATCCCAATAAGTGCATATTGGTTGGTTTGCGTGGAAGTTATAGCGTCTTCGAACTATGGTATATATACTGGAATTTGTATTATTATATTTTTAAAACTTAAGGAATAATGACGGCGATCAGCAACTTTTAGGCCTCATGCCCACAGACGTTTTTACAGCCGCGTTTTTGAGCGTTTTTTACAGCTTAAAAACGCCTGTCCATGTTAGTCTACAGCTTCATGCCCACCTAGACGTTTTTGAGCTGCAAATAGCATAGACGTTTTTAAGCTGTAAAAAAAACCCAGGACCAGTGCGTTCCTCAGCGTCGGAGTTAGGCAGAAAAAAACGCGAGCGTCAAAAAACGCTCGAAAACGCCCAAAAACGCACACTAACGCTCACTAACGCGCGGTCGCGTTTTTTAGCCCCGACGTTTTTTGTTTTTTTTTCAAAAAAAAAAAAAAAATTTACAATAACATGGACAGGCGTTTTTAAGCTGTAAAAAACGCAGCTGTAAAAACGTCAGTGGGCATGAAGCCTTAATGGGACTGCAATAGTGTGGTGACACTAACTGACACTGGGGGGAAACTGACTAACTCCTAGTGACATCACCAGTGACACTAATACAGTGATCAGTGCTAATAATATACACTGTACTAATGACACTGGCTGGGAAGGGGTTAACATCTCAGGTAATCAAGGGGTTAAGTGTGTGCCTAACAATGTGTAATGTGTGCTGCTTTTTTACTAAAGATCTTTGTTTCTTATCCCTTCTTTGCAGGGATAAGAAACAGAGAGATTGTTCTCTCTGCACAGAGCCCTGTGTTGATTGTCAACACAGTGCTCTAGGCTGTGATTGGACACAGCCGATCAGCAGGTCCCCGGACATAAATCATTGAATCATACATTTTTTTTATTAGATATTTAATTTTTTTTAAGTAAAAAATATTGTTTTGTTTTCTTTTTCCAATTTTTTTTTTTGTTTATAACGCAAAAAATAAAAACGAAGTGGTAATCAAATACCACCAAAAAGAAAGCTCTATTTGTGGGGAAAAAAAAGACATACATTTTATTTGGGTACAGCGTCGCACGACGCGACGTGCAATTGTCAGTTAAAGTAACGCAGTGCCGTATCGCAAAAAAATGGCCTGGTCATAAAGGGGGATAAATCTTCCAGAGGTCAGGTGGTTAATGGGTTATTCTTTATCTTCTTCTTTTACTGTAGAATTACAGGCTGGGAGCAGGCCCAGGATGACCTGGGCTCAGGGGAAGTGGGTTGAATGATGCTGGCCACCAGACTGAGGACATCTAGTGGCAGAAAAAAAGTACTGCAAGGAAAATCTCCTTATTGAAGCTAAATATTGCAGCAAAAGCTGTTTTTGTTATTTCATCTATTAATATATTAATGGCTTATTCTTGTTTATATCTTGTTATGTTTGGCTGATGTTCTGCTTTACGTGGGCAAAACACTTTTTTTGTCCTGCCATTGTCAGCGTGTGTGTACTTAGCTCTCTTTCTATTTCTTTTTTTTTTCCTCGTTGTCTCTTGTTCGTTAATTGATGGCTTTTAGGTTCTGGACGCGATTCAAATGAACATCAGAAATATGACAGCTTGGGATAATAGAGCAGGTGCTGCAGGCCCGGGGAAATGAACAATGGTTCGGGCTTCCCGTTTGCACATAGTCTGTGCTTATCCATGCATTTCCTAATTAATTTCAGCCTGCCTGGAAAAAGAACTTTGTACGAAAAATTAGAAAATATAAAACAATAATTGCAGACTTCCGCTGTCCAAACGTCGCAGGGTGCTGGAGAATTTTGTGGCGTCTAAAAAGCCTTAAAGCTGAACTCAACCAATCCAGATCTGTGCAGTAATCCAGTGTGAGACCTTCTGTAATAAAGACCGCTCACTGCTGATCTCTCTCCTTGTGCAGGAGGACTGGTCTTGTCTCCGCCCCCCTCCTGTAGTTTTCTGCAGGCAGCCAGTAGTGGGTGGGGTCTGCTTGGCCCCTCCCACAGCTCTGCTCTCTCTCCTTGTGCAGGGTGACTGGTCTTGTCTCCGCCCCTCCTGTAGTTTTCTGCAGGCAGCCTGTAGTGGGTGGGGTCTGCTTGGCCCCTCCCACAGCTCTGCTCTCTCTCCTTGTGCAGGGTGACTGGTCTTGTCTCCGCCCCTCCTGTAGTTTTTTGTAGGCAACCTGGAGTGGGTGGTAGGGTCACCACATGTCCCGGATTGCCCGGGACAGTCCCGCATTTTGCAGGTCTGTCCCGGGCACATTCATTCCAGGACAATACAGTGTCCCGGAATGAAACTGACACAGCCACCCCCCTGGGCCAATCTGATGCCCCCAAAAAAGGCCGCCACATCACCGCTTTACTCACTGACAGTACTTTTCCTGGCCGGGAATGCCTGGTGGGGCACAATCCCCGCCCCCTGCTTGTGATTGGAGAAATAATAAATCCTGCCTCTTGTGTCCAATCACTGCGCTGTGATTCGTTACAGCACAAGCTGATTTTTGGGAAGGGAGGGTGTCCCTGAATGGTAGTTTGGAAATGTGGTCACCCTAGTGGGTGGGGTCTGTGGGGGCCCCTCCCACAGCTCTGCTCTCTCTCCTTGTGCAGGGTGACTGGTCTTGTCAACGCCCCTCCTGTAGTTTTCTGTAGGCAACCTGGAGTGGGTGGGGTCTGCGGGGAGGCCCTCCCACTGCTCTGCTATCTCTCCTTGTGCAGGGGTATTGGTCTTGTCTCCGCCCCCTCCTGTAGTTTTCTGCAGGCAGCCTGTAGTGGGTGGGGTCTGCTGGGCCCCTCCCACAGCACTGCTTTCTAAACAGGCTGTGTTCAGCCCAGTGATGATGTCACTGCTACACTTACAAAGTAATACCTGGGCCCCTCCCACAGCTCTGCTCTCTCTCCTTGTGCAGGGTGACTGGTCTTGTCAACGCCCCTCCTGTAGTTTTCTGTAGGCAACCTGGAGTGGGTGGGGTCTGCGGGGGGCCCCTCCCACTGCTCTGCTATCTCTCCTTGTGCAGGGGGATTGGTCTTGTCTCCACCCCCTCCTGTAGTTTTCTGCAGGCAGCCTGTAGTGGGTGGGGTCTGCTGGGCCCCTCCCACAGCTCTGCTCCCTCTCCTTGTGCAGGGTGCTTGGTCTTGTCTCCGCCCCCTCCTGTAGTTTTCTGCAGGCAGCCTGTAGTGGGTGGGGTCTGCTGGGCCCCTCCCACAGCACTGATTTCTGAACAGGCTGTGTTCAGCCCAGTGATGATGTCACTGTTACATTTACAAAGTAATACCTGGGATTACAAAGGCATTTCGTGGATTTTTATCCTTTGTGGCTGTTGATAAATTGATTTAAATTAAAGTTTTAAAGCTTAGCTTAAAGGTGTAAAGTCAATATTTAGATCCCTTTCACACTGAGGCGCTTTTCAGGCATTTTTGCGCTAAAAATAGCGCCTCTCATGCCTCCCCAGTGTGAAAGCCCGAGTGCTTTCACATTGGGTCGGTGCGCTTGCAGGACCAAAAAATAAGCCCTGCAAGCAGCATCTTTGGGGTGGTGCGCGAGCGGTGTATACAGGACTCCTAAACCGTCCCTGCCATTGAAATCAATAGGCAGCGCTGCTGAAGCGCTATCTCGTTCCTCTGCTATCTGCATGACAAACTTCTGACAAGTTTTCCAAGCGGAAAAAGATGACAGGGGAGGGAGCTCCACCTGTGATTGACAGCCTCAGCTCTGGCTCTGTTCCTGTGTGCTGTGTGTGTGGGGGGGGGGGGGGGGGGGCTCTTCCCTCCAATCAGTTCTCTGAGCTCTGCAGAGTGTAACCCCAGCTCCCTGTCCCTCTCAGACAAGCTTCATAAATTCTGAATTTTGAATGGATGTAGAGGAGAGAGGGCTGTAGTTAAAAAGGTACAGCTTACTGTATGTAGGAGGATTTGTTCCATCTCATGTAGCATAATACATATTGGCCTAAATTGATGAAGAAATTAGATTTTTTTATTTTTTATTTATTGGATATGTTTTATAGCATAAAGTAAAATATATATATATATTTTTTTTTTTTTAATTGTTTATAAGACAAAAAATAAAAACTGCAGAGGTGATCAAATACCACCAAAAGAAAGCTCTGTTTATGGGAAAAATGGACATCAACAGTGTCGCACGACCGTGTTATTGTCAGTTAAAGCAACGCAGTGCCGTTACGCAAAAAATCGAAGGGAAGGGGGCTAAATATCCTGGAGCTGAAGTGGTTAAAACCCCTGTAAGTTTGTGTATGCTGTCTGTGTCTCCCTGTGGAGATTTTTCTTAATTTCCTGTCCAGGAAATCGAAACAGGAAGTTAAAGGAGATCTCTCAAAAGTGAGGCTCCTTAAATCCCCTCTCAGAGAGTTGCCACTAAAGCACCCATTGGAAGTTTTCCACTGTATTTTTTTTTTCTACAATGGTCACCAGGACAAACATGGAGGGTGAATCTACAGAGACAGAATGAAACATCAGATTTTCAACGGTTACTTTTCCACGATAGTGTGTAGGCAAAGCAGGCTTGAGAGGAAACACGAAAAATCACGTCGAGAAAAATGCCGTTTTTTTCAATGACATTAAAAACGGTCGCGTGCAAACGACCGTTTTTAATGTCATTGAAAAAAACGGCATTTTTCTCGACGTGATTTTTCGTGTTTCCTCTCAAGCCTGCTTTGCCTACACACTATCGTGGAAAAAAACGCTTGAGTAAAGCGCGGTGACGTACAACACGTACGACGGCACTATAAAGGGGAAGTTCCATTCGGATGGCGCCACCCTTCATGTTAGTAAAGTTTGTTGAGCGACGATTCGCGCTTTTCAGCCTCGTGCTTTTCAGTCCGTTACAGCGTGACGAATGTGATATCTCCATTATGAACGCTAGTTTTACCAGAACGAGCGTTCCCGTCTCATACTTGATTCTGAGCATGCGCAATTTTTTTCTCGTCGTTAAAGCATACACACGGCCGTTTTTCATGACGAGAAAAACGACGATGTAAAAAACTATGTGAAAAATTAGAGCATGTTCCAATTTTTTCATGGCCGATTTTTTTGTCGTGAAAAATGCTCTGAAGCCCACACACGATCATTTTTAATGACCATTTTAAAAAATTTAATTTTTCTCGTCATTAAAAACGGTCGTGTGTACACGGCATGACACTTTCCAAAGCTAAAACTAAAAAAGAAAACTTCAACAAAGGTACACCCCAACAAAAACCTGAAAATTCAGCCTTAAAGCCCACCTCGGGGCAAAAAGAAAGTCTTCCCATGCCGTGGGATGTGCCAGTTTACTGTCGTTCAGACTCCAGGAGGGTTGGACTGTGACCAGTGGTGGTAGACAATGTGTCAGATTACATAGCGCCTGTGGTCAGTGGGAGGAGGAATATTGCCCCATCATTGGTATTATTTGATATAATAATAGTTGATGTCAGTGGAAGGAAAATTGCCGCACTGTTGGTGTCAGTGGAAGGAGTAGCCTCCAACTGTTGGTGTCTTTGGGAGGAATAATGCCCTATAGTTGGCATCAGTGGAAGAAATAGTGTGCCATTGTTGGTGTCAGTTGGAGGAATAGTGCCTCGTTGTTTGGGTCAGTGGAAGGAATGGTACTTAATTGTTGGTGTCAGTTGGAGGAATAGTGCCTCGTTGTTTGGGTCAGTGGAAGGAATACTTCCTCATTGTTGGCATCAATGGTAGAAATAGTGCCCCATCGTTGGTGTCTGTGGGAGGAATAGTGCCTAATTGTTGGTGTCAGTAGAAGGTTTGGTGCCTAATTGTTGGTGTCAGTAGAAGGAATGTTACCTCATCTTTGGTGTCAGTGGTAGGAATAGTCCCGAATCATTTATTTCAGTGGGAGGAATTACCGTATATACTCGAGTATAAGCCGAGTTTTTCAGCACATTTTTTTGTGCTGAAAATGCCCCCCTCAGCTTATACTCGAGCCACCTTTTTGCGCCTGATCTCCCGGAATTTGGGGACCCGGTACTGGCCGGCCGTAGGTCCCCTGGACCCCAAACTTGGCACACATGTAGCCCCAATCTTTCTTTACAATTGTAAAAAGATTTCTGTCCAGGGGACCTACGACCGGGGAGCACCGATTTTTCAAATCCGGGCACCCCTTCCATAGACTCCCATGTTAAATGGTAATTTCTTTGGTGAATTTGGGGACCTGGTACCGGCCGGTCGTAGGTCCTCTGGACCCAAAACATGGCACACATGTAGCCCCATTTCTCCTCTACAAGTGTTCAAAGTTTGTTGTCTGGAGAACCTACAGCCGGGTAGCACCGATTTTTCAAAGCCGGGCACCCCTTCCATAGACTCCCATGTTAAACATCAGTCTAGTCATGGGCACAGTGAGGCATGGGCACAGTGAGGCATGGGCACAGTGAGGCATGCAAATGGACACAGTGAGGCAAAGTGAGGCACAGTGAGGCATGCAGATGGACACCCTAGGCTTATACTCGAGTCAATAAGTTTTCCCATTTTTTTGTGGTAAAATTAGGTGCCTCTGCTTATATTCGGGTCGGCTTATACTCGAGTATATACGGTATGTCCCATAGTTGGTGTCTGTGGAAGGAAAAGTGCCCCATTTTTGGTGTCAGTGGAAAGAATGGTGCCTCATTGTTGGTGTTAGTGGAAGGACTGGTGTCTCATCGTTGGTGTTAATGGAAGGAATGGTGTTTCATTGTTGGTGTCAGTGGAAGGAATGGTGTTTTGTTGGTGTTATGCCACGTACACATGACCGTTTTTCATGACTAGAAAAATGCAATTTTTTAAATTGGTCAATAAACAATTGTGTGTGGGTTTCAGAGCATTTTTTACGACGAGAAAAATGGGCATTAAAAATTTAGAACATGCTCTATTTTTTCTCGTCGTTTTTCACGTCGTCGTTTTTCTCGCCAGGAAAAACAGCCGTGTGTACGCTTTAATGACGGGAAAAAACGCGCATGCTCAGAAGCAAGTTTTGAGATGGGAGCGCTCGTTCTGGTAAAACTAGCGTTCACAATAGAGATAATACATTCGTCACGCTGTAACGGACTGAAAAGCACAAGGCAGAAAAGCGCGAATCGTCTCTCACCAAACTTTACTAACACGAGATCAGCAAAAGCAGCCCAAAGGGTGGCGCCATCCGAATGGAACTTCCCCTTTATAGTGCCGTTGTATGTGTTGTCGTACGTCACCGCGCTTTGCTCGAGCATTTTTTTTCACGATAGTGTATAGGCAAGGCAGGCTTGAGAACAATCACGTAGAGAAAATTTTAATTTTTTTCAATGACATTAAAAACAGCCGTGTGTACGCCGTATAAGTGGAAGGAATGGTGTCTCATTGCTTGTGTCAGTGGAAAGAAGAGTGTCCCATTGCTGGTGTCAGTGGAAGGACTGGTGTCTCATCGTTGGTGTTGGTGGAAGGAATGGTGTCTCATCGTTGGTGTTGGTGGAAGGAATGGTGTCTCATCGTTGGTGTTGGTGGAAGGAATGGTGTCTCATCGTTGGTGTCAGTGGAAAGAATAGAATGGTGCCTCATTGTTGGTACTAGTGGGAGGAATACCCACTAGTGCCCTATAGTTAGTGTCAGTGGAAGGAAAAGTGCCTCATTGCTGGTGTCAGTGGGAGGAATGCTTCCTCATCGCTGGTGTCTGTGGGAGTCCCATAGTAGGTGTCAATGGGAGGAATAGTTCATAATCATTTGTGTCAGTGGAAGGAATAGTGTCTCATTGCTGGTGTCAGTGGCAGGACTGGTGTCACATCGCTGGTGTCAGTGCAAGGAATAGTGTCTCATCACTGGTGTCAGTGGAAGGACTGGTGTCTCATCGCTGGTGTCAGTGGAAGGACTGGTGTCTCATAGTTGGTGTTAGTGGAAGGTCTGGTGTCTCATGGTTGGTGTTAGTGGAAGGAATGGTGCCTCATCGTTGGTGTCTCATCGTTGGTATAAGTGGAATGAATGGTCTTTTGTTGATGCTAGTGGAAGGAATGGTGTCTCATTGCTTGCGTCAGTGGAAAGAAAAGTGTCCAATCGCTGGTGTTAGTGGAAGGACTGGTGTCTCATCATTGGTGTTAGTGGAAGAAAAGGTGTATCATCGTTGGTGTCAGTGGAAAGAATGGTGCCTCATTGTTGGTACTAGTGGGAGGAATACCCACTAGTGCCCTATAGTTAGTGTCAGTGGGAGGAATGCTTCTTCATCGTTGGTGTCTATGGGAGTCCCATAGTAGGTGCCAATGGGAGGAATCAGGGCCAGGACAAGGGGTGGGCAGGAGGGAGGGTTGCCCTGGGCTCATTATTGCAGGTATGTGTGTCCCTAAGGTGTTGGGACCCGTATCTGAGGTGAGGAGTGTAACCCTTCCGAATAGTCCAGTACAGCATCAATCCGGTGACGGCGGGGCCTCTGGTAACTCTCTTGGAGGGATGTCTTCCCCCTGACAGGGGCTGCAGCGTAGCGAAGGTAACTCCAGTTCCTGTTCATTAGAGTCGCTGGAAGAGACTCTGAAGCCAAAAAGTACGTTTTACAGCCACTCTGCTTAGCAACCGTTGGGGCCTCGTGTGACAGAGAGACTGAGAACAAGGATAGGTTCCAGACGGAGTGTACCGGCGAGGCGAGGCGAGGCCTCATTTGGTGAGAAGGCACTTGCCTATCAGCATAGTTAACTGGGTCGCAGGAAGGTGGTTTCCATAGTACCACGTGTACTTGCTGGCATCTGCAGTGCCGCAAGTAGGGATACGTTATACCTGAGACTGATACAGCGGCTGGGAAGAACTAGTGTTTATTCTACCAATATACTATATGCCTCAAGTGATTATCTTTTCTCCTCACCCTGTTTATTGGAATACAAATAGATAAGTGCACCAACGGAGCTAGCAGAAGTCTAACTGAGATTAAAGGAACAGTCATCCGCTTACTTTATTTTCAGAAGTTCTACAATGGGACACTCACAAGTTGAACCGTCCACTAGGGGGAGCCATATAGCTTGTGAACCTATATGTTTAGTATAACTGTTTGCATCACTTTTTTATTTCGCTATTTTGGGTGAGTTGTGTGGGACTTGGTGGAGAGGTGTCCCAGTTCTGGTATCATTGCATTGGGGGATTCCTCCACCATACACTCACTCAGATCTGACCCCAGGTCATGTTATTGAGGTCTGGGAGCAAAGAAATTCCGTACCAGTTGTGTCCCATTGATTCTACAGGGAGCTGTGTGAAGTCAATCTTGTCTGTGTAACCATTGTTATATTATTTTGCCAAGTAAACACCTTAGCACTGGTTAAGCTATATCTTGTGTGGGATATATTACTGTGCGGTATTATTGTGGTCCCCCTATTGCCATTGGGTTCCACAATCATATTATTGTCCAGTTGTGCCAAGGAGGGGATCGAGCCAAACTTTAGGGGTTGACAGGCAGAGCGCAGAATAAAAACTAACCAGCAGCTCCTACGGGGGTAGTGCTACACCTAAAAAAAAAAGTTTGGCTGCAGTTCCACTCTCACCTTTCTCACTAAACTGACAAAGAAACCTAATGTGCTTTCCATTTATAAATCCAGCGAATAAACGTTATAATTTCATACTTTCCACTAAATACAATGCAGAGAAATGAATGAGACAGGAAGCCACTTATTACTTGTTATTTCATAAAAAGAGACAATCAAATTAGGAATGCTTTTACATATGTCTGCCGGTGAGCCTCAGCATAACTTATCAGCTCCCTGAACGCCATGGCGCACATCCTGCCAGCGAGACGCCCCAACGCGCGTCTTTTATGCCAACTCTGCCTTGGCTCTCTACTCAGCTAATTTTTTTTTTTTGTTTGTATCAAATCAGTTAAGGATTCATCTAATTTGCTCTTTTCTTTTTTTTTTTTCTCGCATTGCATAAAATACCGAAGCGTCATGCCAAGGGTGACCTTGCCGCATCTCATTTTAATTTTCTAATGAATGCAAAAAAGTAATCAGAGAGATAGCCAGACATTCAATTCTTTCGAGAGTGATTCAGATTCACTTGTCCCGTGTAGAAGCCAAAGAAAGAGAGGCCTTATTAATTTAGGCAATTAAAGCACTTTGAAAGCAATATCCAGTGCATTAAAAAAAAAAAAGTCCCTTCCACTAAGTGCAACCTACGATCGGGAGAAATTACATTTTTACACCATTTAAAAGAGGAAAAAGGTCATTTTTATTTCATGAACCTCACAAAAGGATTTTTGGTGTTTAAAAGGGGGATAGCAATAAAAAAAAAAAATCTGACGCATTTAAAAAATAAATAAATAACTAATTGAAATTAAAATAATTAACCAAAAACAAGTTGTGAGAATTGAGATCCAGTTGTATCCCAAAATCAATATATTTTATTATGTACTGTATTACATTCCTATCTATTTACTAAGGCTAGCAGCATAAGGATTAATATAGTTCATGTTGATTGAGAGAGTTTAATTCAGCTTTAAGAGGTCCTAATTCTAAGATGCGGTATACTGTATAACCACTTGCCGACTGCCGCATGGCAGATCTATTGCTACAGGGCGGCCGTTCTGCGCACTTCCACATAAGGGGTGTGCGCATGCGCCACGCCACTTGTGCTGTAATTACTCACAGCAGAAGCCTAGAGAGAGGCAGGATGGAGCTCTGACTATGTAAACAATGCAGAGCTCTGTCCTGGCAGCAGGGATGTGATGGATTTTCTTTCCCTGCAAAGCAGGGAAAGAAAATCCATCACATATCTTAGTGAAAGCACCACACTGTGTACACAAAAACCCTGGTTAGGTATACATTTAATCCTTTGATCGCCCTAGATGGTTAACCCTTCCCCATTTTTAGCACTCATCACTCAATTAGGGTCACTGGTTCGCAAAAAAGCGTCAGTTAGTGTCAGACTTTCCGCCACAATATCACAGTCTCTCTAAAAGTCACTGATCCCCACCGTTACTAGTATAAAAAATAAAAAAAAATTCCAGTATAAGTCAAATGGTTTGTAGACTCTATAACTGTTGTGCAAACCAATCACATATACGCTTATTGGGATTTTTTTAAAACCAAAAATATGTAGCAGAATACATACTGGCCTAAAATTATGAAATTCGCTTTTTTTCAATTTTTTTATTGGATATATTTTATAGCAGGAAGTAAAAAAAATATATGCCGAGATAATCCATCCACCTCACAGGTGTGGCATATCAAGATGCTGATTAGACAGCATGATTATTGCACAGGTGTGCCTTAGGCTGGCCACAATTACAGTTTATACAATCGTAATATTTGATATCACGTATATTATCTATTTTACCTCTATAGGTTCCTTATTGCAATTTTATGCAGCGTTTAAAGATGGAGGGAAAGGGTCACCTTGAATAAGCGTACATTACCTGAAGATCTGCTTTAAGAAGTGACAAAAAAATAATATTCTAACCACACTTTTATCTTGTGTCCTCTAATGGTACTCAAGTCCTTACTAGATGTTACTAGACATGTGCATTTGTTTTCGTCCGAATTTCTGGGATTTTTTTTGCGTTCGCTTTAACAAACGATAACGAATGTGCAGAGTCCGAAATCGGAAAGATCCAACATAAAAAATGCTTTATTTTCGTTTCGTTGCAACAACAGTTCGATATAGATAGAAGATTCCACATGACGGTGACAATACCAATCTGTATCTATCGAATCTGCGGTTGAATGTGTCTAACCTAACTCTATTAGTCCGAGATCATTCGACAGAGAGAAAAGATTCGACAGTGTAGAGACATGAAGAGTCGACATAGAGAGAAAAGATTTGACATAGAGAGAAAAGATTTGACATAGAGAGAAAAGATTCGACAGTATAGAGACATGAAGATTCGACATAGAGAGAAAAGAGTCAACATAGAGAAAAGATTTGACTCAGGCCTCGTACACACGACCGAGATTCTCGTCGAAAAAAACATGTCGTTTTTTTCGACGAGATTCTTGGACAAGAAAATTGTCCCGGCCGAGTGTACAGACGCTCGATTCAAAGAACCCGCGGTTCTTTGAATGGAGCGTACGCGGTGACGTCATCGACTACGACGAGCATGCGCTCGTCACGTTCGATGCCGTCGCCGCCATCTTGGTATACCCTACCTATGCCTAGGAAGCTACCGCGCATGCGTCTAATTCATTTCGAACATGCGCGGGCTTCCGGGAGGACAGGTAAGTGTACACACACTCACTTTTCTCGTCGAGAAACATGCCGACGAGAATCTCGACGAGAAAATAGAGAGCAGGTTCTCTATTTTCTCGTCGAGGTTACTTGTCGGTTTTCTTGACGAGAAACCATACACACGAACGAATTTCTTGGCAAGACATCTCTGCCAGCAAGTTTCTTGCTGGTTCTTGCCGAGAAACTCGGTCGTGTGTACGAGGCCATAGAGAGAAAAGATTCGACATAGAGAGAAAAGATTTGACATAGAGAGAAAAGATTTGACATAGAGAGAAAACAGTCAACATAGAGAAAAGATTTGACATTATAGAGACATGAAGATTCGATGAAGCAGCTAAAAACATACGATCGCCACGAGCGGAAATTTATGGTCAAATGTTCCGCCCATAGCCTATAGAAGAATTCTAATGTTGTCTGACTAGTAATAATAATAATAAATGTAATTATTACTAGTCATACAACATTAGAATTCTACTATAGGTTGTGGGCGGAGCATTCGACCGGAAATGTATGATTGCGGCGTCGTACCGTTTAGCTGCTTCGTCAAATCTTCTTAGAACATTCGACAGACACCATAAGCCATCAATGACAGATTCGACCTTAATTCATTCGCATTTTCGGACGAATGCATTTTTTAACAAAACAAAATAAATAAAAAACGAATTTCGAAAGTAACTAAATAATTATTTTTTTTCGGACAAAAACGAAATTCAGAAACAAAATATTTCAGTGTGCACATGTCTAGATGTTACACAACCCAACGCCGGCAACACACAATAGGTTTACCAGATGATGACCCTTAATGATGACCCTTATCTTAACGCTGGAAAATACATGGGAATCAATTGATGTTGCTTTTAAATGTCAAAGGTAATGGATTGTAAATGCTGCAGCCAAGTTTATTTTTACTCAGCGGATAATGAATTGCTCTGATCTGTGATGGACGCCGGTAATGATTATTGCCATTAGCTGACGTTTTCAAACTGCAGCAGTTTACAGATCGCCATCAGTAATTTGTGAGGTTAGGTAACTCGCAGTTTATGTACTCTCACAAATAGTTTGCTTATATAGCAATTGCTTTAATGAAAAGCAAACAATTTTTTAAGCTGAATCCCAGTCAAGAATTTAAATAAACTATTACTTCAATAATGATTGTAGAAATTGTTAAATTGGTTTTAAAGTCTAAAAGTTTTTCACCGTATTGCCTTCTCTGCATTAAGGTAAAAAACACTTTACTATCTTTCCTACTCCTGACACCTACTCCTACTCCTGACATCTACACCTACGCCTACTCCTGACACCTATTCCTGACACCACACCTACACTTACTCCTACTCCTGACACCACACCTACACCTACTCCTACTCCTGACATCTACACCTACTCCTACTCCTGACACCTACACCTACTCCTACTCCTGACATCTACACCTACTCCTACTCCTGACACCTATTCCTGACACCACACCTACACTTACTCCTACTCCTGACACCACACCTACACCTACTTCTACTCCTGACATCTACACCTACTCCTACTCCTGAAACCTATTCCTGACACCACACCTACACCTACTCCTACTCCTGACACCACACCTATACCTACTCCTACTCCTACTCCTGACACCTACTCCTACTCCTGACACTTACACCTACTTCTACTCCTGACACTTACACCTACTTCTACTCCTGACACCTAATCAAACGCCTGGCACCACTTGAACGTTGTCTCAGCTGTAGCACCGTTCCCCCTCACTTCCTGGTCTCATAGGAGAAACTGAGGGCAGCTGGATCCATAGGCTTCTTCTGCTGTCAGTCAAACTCCTGTGAGGAGGTAGCAGGGGAGTGGCTTACTGACACTGTGTGTGTGTCTATGGATGCACACAGCCCAGGTCGGTAGAGCACATGCACATGCATGGGTGCCTTCTTAGCCTCACATGATTACATGATTTTGTAAAGGGAACTGGCACAAACCCACAGTATGTCTGTGCATTGCACAGGTATCTTACGTCATTCTGGTCTTTTTAAATAATTTTTTTTTTGTTAATGTGCAAGAGGGAGAAGAGTGGAGGCACTTAGAAAAATGGGTAAAGTTCTACTTTAAGATCAGATACTTTAATGCCATGAACTTTAATGGCAACCCAGTCTTAGTCCATAGGCTTCAATATTGAGTTGGCCCACCCTTTGCAGCTATAACAGCTTCAACTCTTCTGGGAAGGCCGTCCACAAGGTTTAGGAGGGTGTCTATGGGAAGGTTTGACCATTCTTCCAGAAGTACATTTGTGAGGTCAGGCACTGATGTGGACGAGAAGGCCTGGTTCGCAGTCTCTGCTCAAATTCATCCCGAAGGTGTTGAGATCAGGACTCTTTGCAGGTCAGTCAAGTTCCTCCACCCCATACTCGCTCATCCATGTCTTTATGGACCTTGCTTTGTGCACTGGTCCAAATCATTTGGTGGAGGGGGGATTATGGTGTGGGGTTGTTTTTCAGGGGTTGGGCTTGGCCTCTTAGTTCCAGTGAAGAGAACTCTTAAGGTGTCAGTATACCAAGACATTTTGGACAATTTTATGCTCCCAAATTTGTGGGAATAGTTTTGGGATTGCCCCTTCCTGTTCCAACATGACTGCGCTCTTCCACATCAGTGCCTGACCTCACAAATGCGCTTCTGGAAGAATGATCAAACATTCCCATGGACACACTCCTAAACCTTGTGGACGGCCTTCCCAGAAGAGTTGAAGCTGTTATAGCTGTAAAGGGTGGGCCAACTCATTATTGAACCCTACGGACTAAGACTGAGATGCCATTAAAGTTCATGTGCATGTAAAGGCAGGCTTCCCAATACTTTTGGTAATATAGTTGTAGCACACGGCCCTTTTTCTACCGTCTTTGGCTCACTCACAGGGAAAAAGGCACACCATGCCTGTACCCTCTGGTATAAAGAGGTTAAGCACACTTTTAACTTACGGGTTCTGCAGCAAGGTTCTCCATAAAGTTGGTTCTCGTCTCTTAATATGCAAGGACAAGTCTCTATATCCCCAAGTAACTCCAAGGTCTACACCAGTAGTAAACTCCAACACAAGTTTATTTTCTTTATGCACAGGTAACCACAAAGTTGAGAAGAGAGAAAGGTGTTAGAAAGGCAGATCAGATTCAGGCACACCTCTGGCTTCGTCGCCACTCGATCCCGAGTGGGTACAGCTCACCCGGATAGTCACCCAATGGCACTAGCAGCCGGCATGTAGCTCGAAAAATAACTCTGTCCCCTCCAAGGACAAAGTCAGGAGATCCCTCCTTTTAAGTAGCGAACAACTCCTCTAAGGCAGTCCGTGAAGCTAGGAATCCTTCCCTCTGACAGGTCACCAGGCCTTTCCCGATTTAGCAATCTTTATCACTACCCTCTTGTTATAGGATCGATCCTCCCCCGGTTCCCCTTCATTCAGAGCGGTCACCCCTTCAAGGTTCCCTGGGTTTTCTCAGCTTCTTCTGTGGACTCAGTCAAAGGTACTGAGCCCATCCGGAACTCCGCAGTCCCGGGCTAAAGATGCCCGAGACCCCACAGTCTGTGCGCATATCCCCCATCGAGGGAAATACGCCTCCTCCCGGGTACAGGTCCCCGGAAAAACGCCCCGAGTAATGGCGTCTGCCCCTTTTGTACCCTCTCCCGTCATGCACAGCGGGTAGACCACGCCCACTGCACGGCTGCCGAGAGAGGACACCCAATCGCCACTCCATCACCTGTGGTTCAACCCCGAGTACAAGCGACAACGCCACCCATACCTCTAAGGGGAACTGCACGCCTGCTGAAAACAGCAGCAAGGCAGAGTCCAATGAAATAGAAGATCTGAGCTAACTACCACTCGAATCACCCCTAAATTTGGTATAGCAACCCCCTTAATTTGGGACCCCCACTACACAGTGTATATCGATGAATTACTGTATAAGAAAAGAATACCGTATAAAACTTAAATGCTCCTTTAGCCTGATCAACGTGGAAGAAAAAGAGACGTCCTACTGCCGATCTACCATCTCTAAATGCCGACATACTGTATGCAAATGTTTCAATACCCATTCACATCGCATCACACCGTCTTATTCCGAATACGCAAACTTTAGATAAAGAGAAGTAATTACTGGCGTCTTTTCGAGAAGGATGCTACGACATAAGCATATAATTCTTTAAAATATTGCTTTTCTATCTCATAATCTGCAATGATCAGTGGGAGCCATTAAGAAGTCCATCGCAAAATGGCTCTTAAGATAATCGGTAAATAGGGGCGGTGGGATTGATGCGTTCTTTACCTCGACAATGGGAATTTTTGGAACATAATATTCAAAATGACGGAACGATAAAGGGATGATGATTTTTAGACAAAATAAAAATTGACTAACATCAAATAAGAGGGATTAAATATACATTTCGTGATGACAGGATTATCAGGCAATGCCAAGCTGGAGGACAGAGATAGCTTTCAAATTGATAAAAAGAAAATAAAAACTGGTGGGATTAGATTCGAGGTGAAAAGCTGAAAGAGCCCCAAAGAGATGCGTGCGTGGGAGATTCTATAGCCGCTTATGTTTATGTTAAGTACATAACTCTCCTATATTTCTATCTAATACCGGGCTGGGAAGTTCGCCACGACGAGATTAATCGCAGTCGGATAACAAATGTTTATTCAGAGTTTGTTTTTCATCTTCCCAGAATGCAATGGGTGAAGCAAGAAAAGAGACCGTGGTTGATAGTCTGCACTCTCCAGGGTGTTGAGTGGTTCGAATATGAAAAGCCCACGGAAGGTCAAGGGCTTAACAGGAGTAGGAAAATGATCCGCCGTATTTCTTTGGTGTTAAAGAAAGGAAAACTCTACTGTATGTGCGTGCGACCAGCTTCAAGTAGGTCATCTTGCCAGCTTACATAATCCTTTTATATGTCTACTCATAGTTTACAATTATATATATGCGTGGGAAGCCATGCTTGCTCATTCTTCACAAGGTATACTTCCTGCTTCGTACAGCAGTCAACAGGTGCATATAATTTCTATCAATCTAACCTCTACATTCTGGGGACACCCGGCTTTGGACTTCTGTTTCTGAGTTTTTGCCTCTACCTTCTGCTCCTGGTTCCTAATTTGTTCCCTGGGCCTCCTGACCTCAACGCTTTTTGACTGGTTCCTGTTAATTATAATTTTTTTTTCCTGAGTTCTTTGCTTGTTCCACATATGCATCTGAAGTTTTTATGGAATGCAGTCTTTCCTGATGGTTTGGTACTTCTCTTTGGTGACCGGTGGGGCATAACCACAGGGGTGTGAACTGAAATCGTGTAAACCTTCTAACCTTGTTGTTTGGTTTTTATAGAATGCAATCTTGCCTGATAGCTTGGTTCTTCGCTTTGGTGGCAGCCGGGGCACACCCAAAGGGCTGTGATCTGAAAGCATCATGTCAACCTTTCAACCTCATTGAACTGAGATTGAGTTTTTTTTTATGGAACGCAATCTTACTTGATGGCTTGGTTTGGAATTGTAGTCGTAATGGTGGTTTTGAAGTGAAATCATTATATAAACCTTCCAACCTTGTTAAACTGAGTTTTTTTTTTATGGAATGCAATCTTGTGTGATGGCTTGGTACTTCATTTTTGTGACTGGTTGGATATGCCGAAGAGGCTGTGACCTCCAAGCATCATGTGAATCGTTGCACCTTTTTAGGGATACTTGTAAAGACTTAGTGATACATCATGGATGAATGCATGTCTACCACTGCTCATGCGGTTCCTGTTATTCATCTGTCTATTCATTTATTCCCATTATTCATCTGTGCTTCATGCATTGACCTTTGCCTGATTGTTATGTAGCGGGTATGTACTTTTAAATCTGGTGAGGACACCAGTGATGCATAGTTCCCTGCGGCCCAGCAGAGCCGTACCCTTTGTGACTTCTCGCAGCGGTTGTACGGCGGGGCGGGAACCTGCCGTGCTTGCTGGGAGAGGGCATAAAGGGGGCGGACATCTTCGCCACGAGGTTTGAGTCCCAGGCACCTTCAGCCTGAGGGCTGCTGTGCGGTCGGTATCCAGGCGGCCTAGGCCTGGACACTTGGAGTTCGTGTTCCACCCCAGATACCTTCAGTCTGGGGTGAGGTGCTCAGCCGGAGGCCTGGGGCCCAGTACCTTCCGCTGGGTCCCACGAGGGAGGGATATCTCTTCCGAACAGGGGCCAAGTTCAGAGAGGAAGTTCAGTCCATGTTCTATGACCGGTGGCAGCGGTCCAACGATTCCACTCAGGTCAGTGGCAGAGACCTGCTATTAGGCCTGTGGCAGAGGCCTCAACAGTTCATCCGGTCGGTGGCAGCGACCAAAACTCACGGTCGGTGGCAGAGACCGTGCGCCAGGCCTATTCGCTAGCAAAGGAATAGGAGAAAACAGTTGTGCCTGGGCCTACTCGTACCCACACCTCCCTTGTTTGTCTGTTATTGGAAGTTCAACTGATTGTGTCCACCGTATTGTACGAGAAATAAAGGAGTGTTGGACTTTCGATTGGTGTGGGTCTCTATTATTGGCAGACACATCTCCACAGAACAACTAAGGCTTCGTATGCAGTGGACAGACCCGGAGGTAATTGAATTAACTCTGCTCAAACCTCATACACACACGAGGGGAGAGCTTGGCGTAGTGTTCCTGCACTCTCCTCTCCCAGGTACCCCTAGACACAAGTCCCTATCATGAGGAATCACAGAGAGGGAGAGTGAGGCTCCGCTACAGTTATATACAGACTTTTCTGGTTGTTTGAAGCTCCGTTTTAATGGCCTGTGACCTCCTCGACTGTTTCCAGTGAGGAATATAGAAAAAGCTGCAACCTGAGAGCATTATGTGAACTCTTGCCCCTTGTTAGGATTCCTTGTGAAGACTCTTGATCTCCATCTCGTAGGAGTTCATGTCAACCAAGAGAATCCAAAATGCACTGCTTGTCCGGTTCCTGTGACTTGTCGTCTTCTTCTTTTTCTAGTTCTTTCCAAAAGGTGGATACAGAGGCAGCCAGGTGCACAGCATTTTTCTCGCTCTCAGGCGCAATGAACAGTCTAGGAGGTGTCTTTTATATATTTGATTGATGTAGAACTTGGAAGGGGAGAGGAGGGAGCATGGGATACCCCAAGAACACTAAAACAAGAGGACACGTCTCCTTCTCTTCAAACAGTCTCTGTTCACTAGGGCAAGAGGTCCAAATGTAACAACTCCCCATGAAAGGCCTCCTTAAACCAAGCAAGTACAAGGTCCCTCTTGAAGTAAAGAGATCTGCGCACAGACACTAGTACTTGATCATCGGTTGCCTCCTTCCGAAAAATCAACTAGGCACTCTATAGTGAGGGAGATTCAGCTCACAATACCACAGGGCGTCCTCCTCCAGCTTCCACCAGGTACTCTTTAGCAAGCTCTCTAGACCAAAACCTTTTCTATAGCCCCCCCCAGGTATGCTGGGACCTCAGAGAAATTCCAGCAATACTTTAGCGAATAGTCCATCGGGCAGAGCTCCCTTAGGCTGGGGACTCCTCCTGCAAGACTGGACCCAGGACCCACTCACTCCTGGCTATTTATGGGCTCTCCAGCCATCTACTGGGCACACCTCCCCAGGAATTAGCTGGACTCTTATAAATATTTAGACTCTGTCTTTCCTCCCGCTGTACCCTCTAGAATGCTGGGGGCAATAAAAAGACCAGCAGCCTGTGAAACACTGAGCAGGCCAAAATAATCAACGACTGCTCCACTGGCTACAGGGGAGCCAAACAAAATTGACCTAATGTGCTAATTAGGAGGGTGTTGCATTTATATGTAAGACAGGCCTTCTCTTGTCTCACAGCTTACAGCACTAACTTTTCACTCTTATTGCAATATAGTACCTAATGGTTTGGTGCTTTACTTTGGTGGCCTTTCACCTCACCTCCCCATTTATTGCCAGGGACTCACATTTTAAAGGTTGTCTTTTGCTGGTTTCTGGAATACAGCCTTACCTTATGACTTAATACTTTATTTTTGTGGTTGGTTGTATCTTGTCAGGGTACCGTGTGAAGAATAGGCTCTTCATCTCAATAGACATTATGTCTACCACTGGTGATACAGAGAATCCACATCTTTCTGGGAGTCTTCTTCAAGTCTTGAAAGTTACGATCTCCTCAGCCCTTTGACTAGAAGCTCTCTGCTGCTCATGCCAGTTTCTAAGCAGTTGTCACTGATCTAATGTAAGCCCAGCTGAGTCGAGTTCTGAGGCACTGACAGATGTTTTACTTTGTGACAGTCCCTTAAATCTCTGTTTTATGTTCGAAAATTTCCAAACAATTCCTTGGCTCGCCATAAAAGCCTGATAGCAGCTAATCTTCCCCGATGGCCCCTGCTACCAATGAAAAGAGGACATTGGTGTCAGCAGTATATTATCTACATTTAGAGGCAGATAAATGCAGCATCAGGTATTATTAATCTGGGGCTTTTATAAGCGTGTTAATTGAGGTAATTCATATTCCAACTGGTGTAGAGAGGCATGCTCATTAATACTTCAAATTGCCAGCCATGTTGTATCACGGTAATACGCCGCCTCTTAAAACAAACAAACTCCTTCTGTCTCCATCTTGGCTGCGCTTCAGACTGTTCAGCTTGGGAACATATGTCCTTTGTTTCTTGAACTACCTACAGAAGTGATGTGCTTAGAGATTAGCAGCCTTGGCAAATGGTTACAGACTGGAATACTTAGATATGTTACGGAGCAGTGGTACACTGATACTCTTTAAAGGGGTTGTAAAGGTAAATGTTTTTTCACCTTAATGCATTCTATGCATTAAGGTGAAAAAACATCTGACAATTAGCGGCCCCACAGCCCCCCCGTTTTCTTGCCTGAGCCCTCAAAAGTCCTGCGTCGTGAACGCGCTGGCTTCTCGGCTGGGCTTCTCAGCTCATTCATTGGATGATTGATAGCAGCGTAGCCATTGGCCGGGGGGCGGGGCCGAGTGATACAGTCAACGGCTATGGGCGCCGACTGTATCACGGGAGCGCGCCCGCAAGCTAACCCCCTTGGGAGAGCGCTTCCCAGAACGGGGGTTAACTCTTGTGGGGAGGAGCGGAGACAGCCGCCGAGGGACCCCAGGAGACGAGGATCGGGGCCACTCTGTGCAAAACGAGCTGCACAGTAGAGGTAAGTATGATATGTTTGCTATTTAAAAAAAAAAAAAAGTAACCTTTACAACCCCTTTAACACATTGATGCTTCCTGAATTAAATGTTGCTGTCTCAATACACAGTGTACACCATCATCTGAAATGCCATGGGCTTAAGAATACAGTTACAGTTGCATAAAGACCTATTTATAAAGCAAGATTCAGCAGAGTCATGGGCGTTCGCAGGTAGGGGCAAGGGGTGTCAATTGCCCCCCTCTGGAATCATCAAGAAGGTGTTGTAGTTGCCAGCTGCAGTGTCCGCCTCTGACTTTTTTCTGAGTCAGCTAGCTGCTCTCTGTCCTGACACATTTGATGTCCCTCCCTCACCCCCGGCCCAATCATTGGATGAGATGGCTTGGCAGCTCGGCCGTTCCGCCGCTCCTCTTCAGTGATTGGCTGCCTGCCTGTGTACGTGTTGTGTAGATCTGGCCGGCGCCGGCGTCGCCCACTCAGTGCAGTCAGTGGCCGAGCCGCCGAGTGATACGCTGCCAGTGTCTACTCATCATCACATCCCAGGAAATCCTGACCTGAAGTGAGTGGCATATTCAGTTACAAGCAACAGAAGAACAACCACAGGTAACAGCAGTTAGGAGGAGCATTTTGATTTATTTATTACTGGAAAGTTGTACAGCTATTACTGGAAAGATATGTCTGTGTACAGTATGTTAAAGGAACACTAAGGGCAATTTTTTTATTTTTTTTTAAATAACAAACATGTTATACTTACCTCCACTGTGCAGCTCGTTTTGCACAGAGTGACCCGAACCTGGTCTTCTGGGGTCCCTCGGCGACTGTCTGGGCTCCTCCCCGCAAGAACTATACACTTTCATGAGAGCTCTCTCGCATGGTGGATAGTTTTTGCGGGCGCGCTCCCGTGATACAGCCGGTGGCTATAGCCGCTCACTGTATCACTCGGCCCCGCCCCCCGGCGCGCCGCGTCATTGGATGTGATTGACAGCAGCGCGAGCCAATGGCTGCGCTGCTTTCAATCAACCAATGAATGAGCCGAGAAGCCCAGCCGAGAAGCCAGCACGTTCACGGCGCGGGACATTCGAGGGGCCAGGTAAGTAAATGGGGGCTGGGGGGGGGGGCGCTAATCCTCAGATGTTTTTTCACCTTAATGCATAGAATACATTTAGGTGAAAAAACTTGTACCTTTACAACCCCTTTAAGAGATAATTTATCTTCTTAACTTTGTATAGGCTGTTTTCATAAAGATTAAAATATGGCCACAACTGATGTATTGCAATACATTGCAATATAAAAAATGTACATTCGCTAGGCTAGGCTATATGTATATGGCATGGACTGGTGGTACGCCTGGCCTGAGTAACTTCCAATACAAAGTGACGCTGAATTATCTCTGATATAACTGTAGCGCCCTGCTCCTGATGACCAGGCGCTATGTTTAAATTTAGTGGGTGTCTGAGCTGGTAGTTAGCTCAGACTTTGATGATTAAGGCTAAATCAGCTTCTGTTCCGGCTATAGCTGTGCTTGGAGGGATTTCCCATTGTTAGCCTGAAGGTGGCGTTACCACCACAGGCCAGTGTTGGAACACAGGCAGGCCAGAGTGTATTGGGTATTTTTCAACGGGAACAGCTTAGTGGGAGTGGTCTCCCCGCTGGGCATGCTGGGGAAGGGTACTTAATGGGCAGACGCCATTTTGCCTTGTGGCCCTCCTGGCTCGAGGTATGTGATAGTCAAATGTCAGCCGTGGAGCCATGTTGGCCCGAGGCTGCATCTCTGCCGGGTAGGCCCAGTTGTCCTGACTGGGGCCTGCACTTTGAATGTGATCCTGTGCTGTCTGTCCTGCGGGAGGAAGCCACTCAATGGAGGAAACCAGGGGAGGACCTTCCAGGAGAGGACCAAGCAGAAGGCTGGTGTCTCGGGGAAGGCCTGGTGACCTTATTGGAGGATGCACCCTAGCTTATGTTACCTTACAGTGTGCCCGGTCGGCTTAAAGGCACTAAAACTGTAAGGCTGGATCTCTGGATACTAAATCCTGTGGCAGAGGATTATTGAACAGCTCATCTTTATTGTCTTAAAGTCTGTGGCAGAGACTGTTGTTTTTCAATTTGTTCGTGCATCATCCATTCCTGGCTGCTAGGCTAGTGAGAGGAGCCTATCCGGGTGGGCAATACCCACTTGAAGGAGAGTGGTGAGTGTGACTTTTTTGAAGCTTAGAAGTTTCCCCAGTGATCTGCATCATGTGCCTGAACCTTCCCCCGACCCTCCATCCCTCTACCGACATAAGGGGGGAAAAGGTTTGGGACTTTAAATGAGGTGTATGTGGTGGAACCAAAAAATTATGATAAGGGTATAGATAACATTTATTGATACATCAATGGTTGACATTTCATGAGACAATAAAATTAAAAAAGTACATTATACTAATAACATTGTATAACAGTACATTGCATGGTACTAAAGTTTTTTGCATAAATGGTTCCCCATAATGGATAAAGAACTGACTTCTTTATCCATTATGGGGAACCATTTATGCCAAAATCTTTAGTACCATGCAATGTACTGTTATACAATGTTATTAGTATAATGTACTTTTTAATTTTATTGTCTCATGAAATGTCAACCATTGATGTATCAATAAATGTTATCTATACCCTTATCATTATTTTTTGGTTCCACCACATACACCTCATTTAAAGTCCCAAACCTTTTCCCCCCTTATGTCTACAGACAGGGATAGGGGCGTGAACCTTCCCTCACGTCCCATTTAAAGTCCCAACATTTGTCCCCCCCTTTTATTCATACCAATAGGGATGGAGGTCTGTTATGTGGTTTGGTCTTTACCATTATTTATGCCTGACCTTTCAATGGTCAGACTACAACTATGTTATGTACACCAGTGGTCATCAACCCTGTCCTCAGGGCCCACTAACAGGCCACATTTTGTGTATTACCTTGGGGAGATGCAGACTAGAATACTGCAATTACTGAAACACAAATGATATCACCTGTGATGTATTTCAGTTTACTTGCAAACCTGGCCTGTTAGTGGGCCCTGAGGACAGGGTTGATGACCACTGATGTACACAACACAGTATTGCATTGTCAGATATACTTCCATTCAGTCCCTCTTTCCCATTGAATCAATTTGTGTCTGTGCGCTCTGTGGCCTCCGGGCCGGCCTTTGTCTCTTTCTGGGAGCTGCGACGCTTGCTGGATGCCCGCCCTTTCCCCTCCTCTCCAATTCCATTGGATGTGGGGATTTGGGGGGCACTCCACCACGCGTCGGCGCCACGCAATCTGTGCGCGGTGCGTGTGACGTCCTCCTTGGGCGCCTCGCCACACGCGCATATATTCCCTCTCAGCTGACACGTAGAGACTCTCTCCGGCGGTCCGCTGGACTGTCTCCAACCGTTGTCATGCTGGCGTGACGCTAGGGGGTAACAGATGGTCGTCCTGGGTTCATCCACTGATCCTCACTCTTTGACAAACTACTTTCAGCGTGGCATTCGCCATGCATACTCAGACAAGCACCTTTTGGCCTGGCTTCTCATATCCAGTGGCAGTGTTGCTGCAAGGTACAAGCACAGTGAACAGTCCTGTGCATGTTTCCCTTCACATATTCAACTACCTTTTCACATCCTTTCTCAATCTTTTTCTTTTCCATGTCACATTCTTCCTTTTCTCCTCCTTTCTTTCCCCTTTTTTTCTTTGGGTGATTGCTTTTCCATTTTTCCTGTCCCCTTGTCCTTTTGGTTAGAGGGCTCTTATCACCTCTTCATCATGGTTATGGGTAATACCTAATTTTCTATCACCATATATCTTTATGGTTACACTTGATTCATACAAGCACATTTTCTTCCCATAGAATCCCAATCACGGTACAAAGATTTCACACCTAGGACACTTTGGGGGTACCGGGTGTTTGTTTCCCGGTTTCCCGCTGGTTCCCCTCTACAGCTCCCGGACGGGACTTCCCCTGGCCGACCCTTGGCACATGGTTTTGCACGGTCCCTCATATTGATTCATATGTGAGTATTGAGCAGGCATTAGTCATCATTTTTTTTATTCATCTTTATTTTCCCCAGATGGCCAGTCATCTCATATCATGGGTTCTTTTCATCCCCTTTCTTTTAGAATTTGATGTGTTGTGCTCCTGACGAGTGGGTATAAGCTCACGAAACGCGTCAAGATTATTTCTGATGCATCTAACATTATTTCAATTCAATGATTTTATCATGTTTCATTCCAGACTGACTTCTTTATCCATTATGGGGAACCATTTATGCAAAAATCTTTAGTACCATGCAATGTACTGTTATACAATGTTATTAGTATAATGTACTTTTTAATTTTATTGTCTCATGAAATGTCAACCATTGATGTATCAATAAATGTCATCTATACCCTTATCATCATTTTTTGGTTCCACCACATACACCTCATTTAAAGTCCCAAACCTTTTCCCCCCTTATGTCTACAGACAGGGATGGGGGGCATGAACCTTCCCTCACGTCCCATTTAAAGTCCCAACATTTGTCCCCCCCTTTATCCATCCCTCTACCTGTGCAAGTTTGTGTGAAGTAAAGCCTAACGAAAAGGATTCATAACTTGTGTGGACATTGAACTTTCTATAGACTCTCATCCCCTAGACAACGAATGGTGAGGTAACGTGCAAGGTCCAAATCTAAACCAGCAGCTCCTATGGGGGTAATGCTACATAACACATATATCTTTCCACTGGAAAGATGTTTCCACTGTGGCATACCATGCCCATATAAATATAGCCTAGAGAATGTACATCTCTATATATTGCATGGGTGAAATGATGCCCCCCCTGAAAAAAGTTCTGCGGGCGCCCATGAGCAGAGTCATCCTAACTAATTGGCACAGTTCTTGAAAACTTGCAAACAGGTAACTTCAGTAAGAGACACTGAGATGAATAAATAGATGGAGAGCAGTACCCAGGGCCAGTTCATTGTATTTCTCATCCAGGGAATGCCTGACTCCCATCAGAGAGAGCTCACGTGCAATGTCCTGTTACATTCATCCTTGCTTAATGAGAGTCCAAATTCCAGAGGACCATCCAGCAGAAGAGAGCCAAACAACATCCTACTGTATCTATTTATATTCTGACCCTTGGGGCATTACCAAAAGAAAGGGTTCCTTACCCAGGGATGGGCTTTCAACTAAAGGGCTCCCTATACTATCTGTCATGATCGGGCTCAGAGACCAGAAGCTATAGCAGTAGAGAGATTCCCATCAACCAGCAGGATAGGTATACAAGCAGGTCACCATGACGCAGGCTCATCCGAGGTACTAGGTCTAAGTACTAACCAGTATTCACCAGAGCTCTTGACAGAGTAGATGAGTTTTGCTGCATGTTAGTACCAGGTTGTGGTCCTCAGGATCGCTCCACCAGGAGGTAAGCAAGCCAGGGTCTAGTAGCGCATATAGCAGGTAGGGATCAAACAGGAGCAAAGTCAGTAAACAAGCCAATTGTCGGTAACAAGTATAGTAGTTGCAGGTTGGAATCAGGCAGAAGCATAGCTGAGGAACAAGACAAAAGTCCGTAATGAGTGGTAGCAAAGATATGGACAGAAGAAGGAGTGACACGAGTGAGATATTAGCTTAAGAGCGCACAATAATCTGGCAAACAGGAAGTGCAAAAGCATGAATTAAATAGAAAGTTCATGGAATCAATTGTCCTGGGAACTGTCCAGCAATCTAGGTGGCTCAGCAAGTATAGACATCACCAGACACAGCCGAGGTCCCAGAATTAGATCCAGGCCGTGACACTGTCAGTGCCCTTGACATCAGCACTGTCATGCCGACCTCTAGTGGAGGCCCAGGGGTATAACAACTGGGACTACCCTTGTTCATCTCAATGTTATCTGCACTCCCATACCGATATAAAAGCAAACCTATTACTATGAAATGTAAACTGGGGTTTTGTGTTGGTCTTCAAGGCATGACCCGTAGTAGATCTTAATGTTCCCCTGATATATGTCCTATCTTCATGTGCCCAGTTCAGAATTCCCCCTCCCAAATCATGGCAATGGCACTCACCCATGTGAAGGGTGCATCTGTTGAGCTTCTGCTTCCTTAGTCACTGTCCCACCAAAAAACCTGCTTATTAGACAATGAAGGGGTAGCACACACTGAGGAGGTCAACCCTTGGGCTCTCCTTATCTGTAAATATGTTCAAAACACTTCCACTTTTTGTGGGGCTCTTGGAGAGATTGCCCAAATTGCCCTCTGTTTTTTTTTTTTTTTTGTTTAAATACTTAGCTTTTCCAGGTGACTTCAAGTCCATCATGTGAAGCAGGAAAGTCCTCTCCCCCTTTGAATCTTCTCTGGGCTGGGCCTTTTTGCATCAATATGCTGTGAATTCAGGGCCCCAGGGTGACAGGGGGCAGACCAAAAAGGTCCTGTACTCACAGTATCTCCTCAAACTTCCAGGTGGTTTTTCAGTCATATATTGAAAAATTTAAAGTCAGCAGCCACAAAAACTGTAAAGTGCAGCACCAATATTTTAACATGAACATATAAAGTGCAATCTTATGAAACCATAAAACTTTAATAAATGTGAAAGAGAAGTCCTCAGTGTATTCAATGATAATGAGAAGAAATTGTTCTAGTAATACTGATAGTCTTGGAAATCTTGTACAAATGGTGCACAGGCATACTAACTGTGGGTAGCCGGCTGTGAAGCTGCTCACTGCACATGCGTGAGCCACGCTGCATTATCTGACCAGTCTTGCAGCTTTCTGGGACCTGTGTTGTGTCCCAGAAGGTTGCAGGGGAAGGAGGGGAGGGCGAGCATCCACTCAGATTGCCCAGAAGTGGGGGAGCAGGTACCTGTATAAACCATGTACCCGCTCCCCCCAAAAAATATATTTTGTGCCAAATGTGAAGGAGGAGGAAGAAAAAGAGTGGAACTTTCCCTTTTAGGGAAAGTTTCCTCTTTAAAGGGACACTAAAGGTTCCCGTTTTTTTGAAAAAAAATAACAAACATGTTATACTTACCTCCACTGTGCAGCTCGTTTTGCACACAGTGGCCCCGATCCTGGTCTTCTGGGGTCCCTCGACGGCTGTCTTGGCTCCTCCCCGCAAGGACTCCACACCTTCATGTGAGCGAGCTCGCATGGTGTGGAGTTATTGCGGGCGCGCTCCTGTAATACAGCGGCGGCCATAGCCGCCAACTGTATCACTCGGCCCCGCCTCCGGGCGCAACGCATCATTGGATGTGATTGACGGCAGCGGCAGTCAATGGCTGAGCTTCTTTCAATCCATCTACTGTAGCCAATCAACAGCCAGGCTCAGGAACAAGGAGGATGACGGAGGCGAGCGCGGGACTTTCGAGGGGTTAGGTAAGTAAAAAGGGGGCTCGGGGGATGTTTTTTCACATTAATGCATAGGATGCATTAAGGTGAAAAAACATTTACTTTTACAACCCCTTTAACCACTTAACAACCACCTGCTGACAAATAACGTCGACAAGGTGGTTGCTTAACTCTGGGAGGACGTTATATAACGTCCTCCCAGAATCGCGCTCCCGCGCGCCCCCTGGGGCGCGCACACGGGAAACTCCGTGACCGCCGGGTCCAGAGGACCCGGCGGATCACGAATCGCGGTAAATCGCCGCTGATAGCGGCCGTTTACCACGTGATCGCTCCGTCAAATGACGGAGCAATCACTTGTAAACAGACCGGCGTCATTTGATGACGCCGGTTCCTCCCTCCCCTCTCTGTACCGATCGGTACAGTGTGAGAGGGGAGGGGGAGGGAGCGGATGGCAGCAGCAGCACTGTGGGCTGGATCTGTGACAATTGCAGTCACAGATCCATCCATCCATCCATCCCTGCTCAGCCATCCCTGTGCTATACCCTGCCAATACTCTGCAATACACCCTGCCAATACTCTGCAAAATACCCTGCCAATACTCTGCAATACCCTGGTGCAATACTCTGCAATACCCTGGTGCAATACTCTGCAATACCCTGGTGCAATACTCTGCAATACCCTGCGAAATACTCTGCAATACCCTGCGAAATACTCTGCAATACCCTGCGAAATACTCTGCAATACCCTGGTGCAATACTCTGCAATACCCTGGTGCAATACTCTGCAATACCCTGGTGCAATACTCTGCAATACCCTGGTGCAATACTCTGCAATACCCTGCACAATACTCTGCAATACCCTGCACAATACTCTGCAATACCCTGCAAAATACTCTGCAATACCCTGCAAAATACTCTGCAATACCCTGCAAAATACTCTGCAAAATACTCTGCAATACCCTGCACAATACTCTGCAATACCCTGCACAATACTCTGCAATACCCTGCACAATACTCTGCAATACCCTGCACAATACTCTGCAATACCCTGCACAATACTCTGCAATACCCGCCACAATACTCTGCAATACCCTCCACAATACTCTGCAATACCCTCCACAATACTCTGCAATACCCTCCACAATACCCTGTGCAATACCCTCCACAATACCCTGTGCAATACCCGTGCAATACCCTGCCATACACCGCAATACCCTGTCATACACCGCAATACCCTGCCATAGTCCGCAATACTCCGCAATGCCCTGCAATACTCCGCAATGCCCGGCAATACTCCGCAATGCCCGGCAATACTCCGCAATGCCCAGCAATACTCCGCAATGCCCGGCAATACTCTGCAATAACCACTTCCCGCCCTCCGGCCGTCATATGACGTCCTTGACTTTGTGCGGGGATATCTGAATGATGGGAGCAGCTACAGGCATCATTCAGATATTAGCTTTTTCAGCCGGCGATTCCCTACACCATAAGAACAATTATAGCGGCTGTTCCGCCGCTTGATCATTCTTACGGGAGGCGAGAGGGGATGTGTCCCCCCCTCCCGCCACCGCCCTCCGGTGCTTCTACCGACTCACCGCTACGATCAAAGCCAGGATTGTTGTTTTTTTTTTTTGTTTTTTTTTCAGGCTTCCCAGCCTAGAGGTGAGATGTGGGGTCTTATTGACACCCCCCCCCCCCCCCATATCTCACTGTAAAGAGGACCTGTCATGCCATATTCCTATTACAAGGGATGTTTACGTTCCTTGTAATAGGTATAAAAGTGATCAAAAAAATGTTTAGGGCGGAAAAACATGTCAAACTAAAATAAATAAAGTACAATGAAGAATAAAATATATATATTTTTTTAAAGCGCCCCTGTCCCCGTGAACTCGCATACAGAAGCTAACGCATACGTAAGTCCCGCCCACATATGAAAACGGTTTTCAAACCACACATGTGAGGTATCTCTGCGAACGTTAGAGCGAGAGCAATCATTTTGGCCCTAGACCTCCTCTGTAACTCAAAACATGTAACCAGTAAAAATATTTAAAGCGTCGCCTATGGGGATTTTTTAAGTAGCGAAGTTTGGCGCCATTCCACGAGTGTGTGCAATTTTTAAGGGCGACATGTTAGGTATCTATTTACTCGGCGTAACTTCATCTTTCACATTATGCAAAAACATTGGGCTAACTTTACTGTTTTTTTTTTTTTTTTTAAGCACAAAACATTTTTTTTCCGTAAAAAACGCGTTAAAAAAATTGCTGCGCAAATATCGTGCGAGATAAAAAGTTGCAACAACCACCATTATATTCTCTAAGGTCTTTGCTAAAAAAACATATATAATGTTTTGGGGTTCTATGTAATTTTCTAGCAAATAAATGATGATTTTTACATGTAGGAGAGAAATGTCAGAATTGGCCTGGGTGCTCCAGAACGCCTGAAGGTGCTCCCTGCATGTTGGGCCTCTGTATGTGGCCACGCTGTGTAAAAGTCTCACACATGTGGTATCGCCATACTCGGGAGGAATAGCAGAATGTGTTTTGGGGTGTAATTTGTGGTATGCATATGCTGTGTGTGAGAAATAACCTGCTAATATGACAATTTTGTGAAAAAAAAAAAAGAGAAAAATAAAATCTTGATTTTGCAAAGAATTGTGGGAAAAAATGACAACTTCAAAAAACTCACAATGCCTCTTTCTGAATACCTTGGAATGTCTTCTTTCCAAAAAGGGGTCATTTGGGGGGTATTTGTACTTTTCTGGCATGTTAGGGTCTCAAGAATTGAGATAGGCCGTCAGTACTTCAGGTGTGATCAATTTTCAGATATTGGCACCATAGCTTGTGGACTCTATAACTTTCACAAAGACCAAATAATATCCACCAATTTGTACTTATTTTTACCAAAGATATGTAGCAGTATAAATTTTGGCCAAAATTTATGAAGAAAAAATAGTAATTTGCAAAATTTTATAACAGAAACGAAAAAAAAATAATTTTTTTACAAAATTTTCTGTCTTTTTTCTCTTATAGCGCAAAAAATAAAAAACCCAACAGTGATTAAATACCACCAAAAGAAAGCTCTATTTGTGTGAAAAAAAGGACAAAAATTTCATATGGGTACAGTGTTGTATGACTGAGTAATTGTCATTCAAAATGTGAGAGCACCGAAAGCTGAAAATTGGTCTGGTTATTAAGGGGGTTTAAGTGCCCAGTGGTCAAGTGGTTAAGTAAGGCTGGGCATAATTTAGTCAGGAAGAGGACATCGTGTGGCTAAGAAGAGGTACTGCGGAGGACAACTCCAAATAAAGGGTGGGTATTGCAGTCTGAGCCTGGAGGACCATTTACAATAAACAAAAATTTAGACCAGAGTTGGGCTTCATCTTATTTTGACTTTTCAGTACAGTCGGACAATATTAAAGCAATGAGAAATGCCTACTTTTATAGTAGTAGTAGCAAGAGGTCAAGATGGACATGAGCAGACCTGGATACTCTGGCAGGGAAATCTCATTAATGGCATTTTAGAAAATTATAAAAAGTCGTCAACTGAAATATCAGCTTTGGGTGGAGTAACCCTTTAAAAAAAATTGGTTTACAGCTATCTGCCCTACTGAAACCTGCTTTATCTTTTTAATTATCAAGAGCTTCAAGGGGAATGGGATGATTTGACAGGTACGATAGCAGGCCCAGCTCACTGACTGCAGAGCCTAGAAACGTTCTTGCCTTGGCACTGCTTAATCTACATGCCGCCGAGTAAGATTCTGCACAGCAGAGGGCCGCGCTGCGGGATATCTCAACTCCCAGCAGAGTGACTTGTACGGTATTTGTTCATTAAACCACAGCCTCGCCGGAGGATCTCCTCTATCACTTCATTAACCCCAACCGGCAGGCACGGCTGCTGCTGCACAGCAAGCACAAAGGTTTTCATTTTTTCAGATCCAGATGCTGTTTGTAAGGTCCATTTATCAAGGATCTCAATGGTATATGTCATGATAAAGAATTCTGAAGGGGGGTAGGAACTAAAGAACCAACAGCCCATCAAGTGAGATGTAGTGACCCGTCCTGTGCTGAGAATTAAATCTACGCACCCAAAAATGGGTTTTCTGATGTGCAGTAAATGTCGGAGAATTAACCATTGACCGCAATACGTATATATATATACTGTACGTTGTGCTCTTCAAGTGGTTTACCTGGATTATGGCTGAAGATATCAGTTATAACCCCTGTACTAATTTTTTCAGAATTTCACAGGAAACCGGTCCGGGCCGCTCATGAGCCGCGGGAACACTTTCTCATAAGCAGCGGAAGAGGACTCCTCCCCCGCCGGGGTTTCTCAGGCTAACCGTTTCCACCGGTTCGGCCAAAAAATGTTGGTGCGGCCAGCTGCTCCCATAGATCATCAAAGAGTTAACACACTATGATCGACTCTATGGCTTTGGAGGACCGGAGCAACGTGATGACGTTGCTTCCGGTCCAGGCTGGAAGAAAAAAAAAAACTTTTTTTTTTTTTTAAAGTGAAAGATCACTTGTTTTTTTTTATCTTTTGCATTCAAAGGTAAAGATTCTTCGGGTTGAGGTCAGGACTCTGTGCAGGCCAGTCAAGTTCCTCTACTCCTCCACTACGTCATGTTAGAACAGGAAGGGGCCATCCTCAAACTGTTCCCACAAAGTTGGGAGCATGAAATTGTCCAAAATGTCTTTGACGCCTTAAGAGCTCCCTTCACTGGAACTAAGGGGCCAAGCAGAACCCCTGAAAAACAACCCCACACCATAATCCCCCCTCCACCAAATAAATTGGACCAAAGCAAGGTCCATCAAGAAATAGATGAGTAAGTTTGGGGTGGAGGAACATGACTGGCCTGCACAGAGTCCTGACCTCAAACCGCTAGAACACCTTTGGGATGAATAAGTGCGGAGACTGCGAGTCAGACCTTCTCGTCCAACATCAGTGCCTGAACTCACAAATGCGCTTCTGGAAGAATGGTCAAACATTCCCATAGACACACTCCTAAACCTTGTGGACAGCCTTCCTAGAAGAGTTGAAGCTGTTATAGCTGCAAAGGGTGGGCCAACTCAATATTGAACCCTACGGACTAAGACTGGGATGCCATTAAAATTCATGTGGCTGTAAAGGCAGGCATCCCAATACTTTTGACAACATAGTGTATATAGAAAAGAATCACCCCCTTTAAAATAATCACATTTTGTTGCTTTGCAGCCTAAAATGAAGACAGACACAGTTTTTGTTTTATCCAGCTATATTTACTCAGTGCAACTTATAACATCCAAGTAAAAGATAGAACAACAACATGTCAGAAAAAAATTAAAAAAACAGAATCACTAAGTTGGAAAAAGGATCACCCCCTTCTAAAAATGACTTGCAAACTCAATCAGTTATAGCTAATCACCTTCTCAATGGCACGCAAAGCCATTTGCCTTGCAATTGTTAACAGCTGTGGTCATTTTGATTAGTTCAGCATGAAAAGAGCTTTCCTGGAGCATTTCAGTCCCACTCCCTGGTAGTGTAAGTGAAGCAAACAATCCCAATCCTTACCTACTATAGCCTTCTGGCTCACTATAGTCAATCAAGCTATACCATTATACAAATTGACGTATGAGCACTGTTTGCTTCTTTAAGGCTTCATGTACACAGAAGTTCAAAAACGGTCGTTTTGAACGCCAGATTTCTGGCAGAAAAAAGCTGCTTTAAAATATAGCTTTTATCAGCGTTTTTTTTACTAGCGTTTATTAGCGTTTTTCAGTGTAGCGTTTTTTTCGCTTTTTTTTTTTTTTCAATGGGTCAAAAAACGCTGGCGACCAGCGTTTTTGAGCGTTTATTCGCGTTTTTCAGCGTTTTTGCGTTTTTTCCCGCCGAAAAAACGGCACTTTGAACGCAAATTTCTTGCGTTCAGAAAAAAAAAACATTAACTCCACTGCTCATTAACGCTAAAAAAACGCTATGTGTACATGAACACATAGGCTAACATAGAGTGCAGTTAATGGGCTTTTTAAAAAAAACTCCAAAACGCCAATAAACTGCAGTTTATCAGCTTCAGTGTACATGGAGCCTAATGCTACATACGCATTTTTGTTTGTTTGTAAACAATAAAAATTATACCTTTAAAAAAACTAAAAAAACTATGGGTGGCAAGGCGCTGTCACTGGGATCTCTGGAATAAAGTTGTGGACAGGCACAAGACAGGAGATGGATACTAAAAAATGTCAAAGGCTTTATTAATGCCTTTAAGTGAAGTCTATTATTAAGAAGTGAAGGTATTTGGTACAACACAGACCCTCCCTGGATCAGGACGTCGCTCCAAACTGGAGGAAAGAGCCAGGAGGAAATGGTTCAGAGAGGCTACCAAGAGGCCTACAGCAACTCTGAAGCAGTTGCAGGAATTTATGACTTAAGCCTCATACACACGGCCGGTTTTCTCAGCAAGAAAACTGCTGGGAGAGCTTTTTGCCGAGAAAACCGGTCGTGTGTATGGTTTCTCGTCGGAAAAACTGCCGGGAATCTCGATGAGAAAAATAGAGAACCTGCTCTCTATTTTCTCGTCGGGATTCTCGTCGGCCTGTTTCCCAACGAGAAAACCGTGCGTGTGTACGAGGCTTGTATGCTTACTACCCAGGTAAGCCCGGGCATGCTCGATGAGACTTCGACGCATGCGCGGTAGCTTACAAGGGTAGTGTAGGGTGAAGCAAGATGTCGGCGACGGTATTGAATGTGACGAGCGCATGCTCGTCGTAGTCGATGACGTCACTGCGTTCTTGCCATTCAAAAGAACAGCGGTTCTTTTGAATGTGCCGTGTGTACACAGGGCTTGGCAAGAAAAGGAATCCCGTCACGAAAAACTACGTTTTTTTCCTGACGGGATTCTCGCTCGTGTGTACAGGGCTAAAGAGTAGTTATTGTGTGTATGTAACAACAATATCACAAATTCTCCACAATATGGCTTGTATGGGAGGGTTGCAAGAAAAAAGCCACTCCTCAAGAGGCCACCTACAGTCATGACTGAGCTTTGCCAAAACGCACCTTGAAGATTCTGAGGCCACATTGAAAAGGGTGTTCTGGTCAGATGAGACTAAAATCAAATTATTTGGCCTCAATTCCAAACGATATCTCTGGGGGAAATCCAATACAGCCCGCCATCCAAAATAACACCATTCCTACAGTAAAGCATGGAGGTGGTAATATCCTGGTATGGGGGGTGGTAATATCCTGGTATGGGGGTGGTGGTAATATCTTGTTATGGGGGTGGTGGTAATATCCTGGTATGGGGGTGGTAATCTCCTGGTATGGAGGTGGTAATATCCTGGTATGGGGGTGGTAATATCCTAGTATGGGGGGTGGTAATCTCCTGGTATGGGGGTGGTAATCTCCTGGTATGGGGGTGGTGGTAATATCCTGTTATGGGGGTGGTGGTAATATCCTGGTATGGGGGTGGTAATCTCCTGGTATGGGAGGTGGTAATATCCTGTTATGGGGGTGGTGGTAATATCCTGGTATGGGAGGTGGTAATATCCTGGTATGGAGGTGGTAATATCCTGGTATGGTGGTGGTAATATCCTGGTATGGGGGTGGTAATATCCTGTTATGGGGGGTGGTGGTAATATCCTGGTATGGGGGTGGTAATCTCCTGGTATGGGGGTGGTAATATCCTGTTATGGGGGTGGTAATATCCTGGTAGGGGGGTGGTAATATCCTGGTATTGGGGTGGTGGTAATATCCTGTTATGGGGGTGGTGGTAATATCCTGGTATGGGGGTGGTAATATCCTGGTATGCGGGTGGTAATATCCTGTTATGGGGGTGGTAATATCCTGGTATGGGGGTGGCAATATCCTGTTATGGGGGGTGATAATATCCTGTTATAGGGGGTGATAATATCCTGGTATGAGGGTGGTAATATCCTGTTATGGGGGGTGGCAATATCCTGGTATGAGGGTGGTAATATCCTGTTATGGGGGGTGGTAATATCCTGTTATGGGGGTGGTAATATCCTGGTATGGGGGTGGTAATATCCTGGTATGGGGGGGGCAATATCCTGTTATGGGGGGTGGTAATATCCTGTTATGGGGGGTGGTAATATCCTGGTATGGGAGGTGGTAATATCCTGTTATGGGGGGTGGCAATATCCTGGTATGAGGGTGGTAATATCCTGTTATGGGGGGTGGTAATATCCTGTTATGGGGGTGGTAATATCCTGGTATGGGGGTGGTAATATCCTGGTATGGGGGGGGCAATATCCTGTTATGGGGGGTGGTAATATCCTGTTATGGGGGTGGTAATATCCTGGTACGGGGGTGGTGGTAATATCCTGGTATGATGGTGGTAATATCCTGTTATGGGGGGTGGTAATATCCTGTTATGGGGGTGGTAATATCCTGTTATGGGGGTGGTAATATCCTGTTATGGGGGGTGGTAATATCATGTTATGGGGGTGGTAATATCCTGTTATTGGGGTGGTAATATCCTGTTATGGGTGGTTGGTAATATCCTGTTATGGGGGTGGTAATATCCTGTTATGGGGGGTGGTAATATCCTGTTATGGGGTGGTAATATCCTGTTATGGGGGTGGTAATATCCTGTTATGGGGGTGGTAATATCCTGTTATGGGGGGTGGTAATATCCTGTTATGGGGGTGGTGGTAATATCCTGGTATGGGGGTGGTAATATCCTGGTATGGGGGTGGTAATATCCTGTTATGGGGGTGGTAATATCCTGTTATGGGGGGTGGTAATATCCTGTTATGGGGGGTGGTAATATCCTGTTATGGAGGTGGTAATATCCTGGTATGGGGGTGGTAATATCCTGGTATGGGGGTGGCAATGTCCTGTTATGGGGGGTGGTAATATCCTGTTATGGGGGGTGGTAATATCCTGTTATGGGGGTGGTAATATCCTGGTATGGGAGGTGGTAATATCCTGTTATGGGGGGTGGCAATATCCTGGTATGAGGGTGGTAATATCCTGTTATGGGGGGTGGTAATATCCTGTTATGGGTGGTGGTAATATCCTGGTATGGGGGTGGTAATATCCTGGTATGGGGGGGGGCAATATCCTGTTATGGGGGGTGGTAATATCCTGTTATGGGGGTGGTAATATCCTGGTACGGGGGTGGTGGTAATATCCTGGTATGAGGGTGGTAATATCCTGTTATGGGGGGTGGTAATATCCTGTTATGGGGGTGGTAATATCCTGTTATGGGGGTGGTAATATCCTGTTATGGGGGGTGGTAATATCATGTTATGGGGGGTGGTAATATCCTGTTATTGGGGGTGGTAATATCCTGTTATGGGTGGTGGTAATATCCTGTTATGGGGGTGGTAATATCCTGTTATGGGGGGGTGGTAATATCCTGATATGGGGTGGTAATATCCTGTTATGGGGGTGGTAATATCCTGTTATGGGGGTGGTGGTAATATCCTGTTATGGGGGTGGTAATATCCTGTTATGGGGGTGGTGGTAATATCCTGGTATGGGGGTGGTAATATCCTGGTATGGGGGGTGGTAATATCCTGTTATGGGGGTGGTAATATCCTGTTATGGGGGTGGTAATATCCTGTTATGGGGGGTGGTAATATCCTGTTATGGAGGTGGTAATATCCTGGTATGGGGGTGGTAATATCCTGGTATGGGGGTGGCAATGTCCTGTTATGGGGGGTGGTAATATCCTGTTATGGGGGGTGGTAATATCCTGTTATGGGGGTGGTAATATCCTGTTATGGGGGGTGGTAATATCCTGTTATGGAGGTGGTGGTAATATCCTGGTATGGGGGTGGTAATATCCTGTTATGGGGGTGGTAATATCCTGTTATGGGGGGGTGGTAATATCCTGTTATGGGGGGTGGTAATATCCTGTTATGGAGGTGGTAATATCCTGGTATGGGGGTGGTAATATCCTGGTATGGGGGTGGTAATATCCTGGTATGGGGGTGGCAATGTCCTGTTATGGGGGATGGTAATATCCTGTTATGGGGGGGTGGTAATATCCTGTTATGGGGTTGGTAATATCCTGGTATGGGGGTGGTAATATCCTGTTATGGGGGTGGTAATATCCTGGTATGGGGGTGGTAATATCCTGGTATGAGGGTGGTAATATCCTGTTATGGGGGTGGTAATATCCTGGTATGGGGGTGGTAATATCCTGTTATGGGGGTGGTAATATCCTGGTATGGGGGTGGTAATATCCTGGTATGGGGGTGGTAATATCCTGGTATGGGGAGTGGTAATATCCTGGTATGGGGGTGGTAATATCCTGGTATGGGGGTGGTAATATCCTGGTATGGGGGTGGCAATGTCCTGTTATGGGGGGTGGTAATATCCTGTTATGGGGGGTGGTAATATCCTGTTATGGGGTTGGTAATATCCTGGTATGGGGGTGGTAATATCCTGTTATGGGGGTGGAGGTAATATCCTGGTATGGGGGTGGTAATATCCTGGTATGGGGGTGGTAATATCCTGGTATGAGGGTGGTAATATCCTGTTATGGGGGTGGTAATATCCTGGTATGGGGGTGGTAATATCCTGTTATGGGGGTGGTAATATCCTGGTATGGGGGGTGGTAATATCCTGGTATGGGGGTGGTAATATCCTGGTATGGGAGTGGTAATATCCTGGTATGGGGGTGGTAATATCCTGGTATGGGGGGTGGTAATATCCTGTTATGGGGGGTGGTAATATCCTGTTATGGGGGTGGTAATATCCTGGTATGGGGTGGTAATATCCTGTTATGGGGGGTGGTAATATCCTGTTATGGAGGTGGTAATATCCTGGTATGGGGGGTGGTAATATCCTGTTATGGGGGGTGGTAATATCCTGTTATGGAGGTGGTAATATCCTGGTATGGGGGGTGGTAATATCCTGTTATGGGGGGGTGGTAATATCCTGTTATGGAGGTGGTAATATCCTGGTATGGGGGTGGTAATATCCTGGTATGGGGGTGGCAATGTCCTGTTTTGGGGGGGTGGTAATATCCTGCTATGGGGGGTGGTAATATCCTGTTATGGAGGTGGTAATATCCTGGTATGGGGGTGGTAATATCCTGGTATGGGGGTGGCAATGTCCTGTTATGGGGGGTGGTAATATCCTGTTATGGGGGGTGGTAATATCCTGTTATGGGGGTGGTAATATCCTGTTATGGGGGTGGTAATATCCTGTTATGGGGGTGGTGGTAATATCCTGTTATGGGGGGTGGTAATATCCTGTTATGGGGTGGTGGTGGTAATATCCTGGTATGGGGGTGGTAATATCCTGTTATGGGGGTGGTAATATCCTGTTATGGGGGGTGGTAATATCCTGTTATGGAGGTGGTAATATCCTGGTATGGGGGTGGTAATATACAGGTATGGGGGTGGCAATGTCCTGTTATGGGGGGTGGTAATATCCTGTTATGGGGGGTGGTAATATCCTGTTATGGGGGTGGTAATATCCTGGTATGGGGGTGGTAATATCCTGTTATGGGGGGTGGTAATATCCTGGTATGGGGGTGGTAATATCCTGTTATGGGGGGGTGGTAATATCCTGGTATGGGGGTGGTAATATCCTGTTATGGGGGTGGTAATATCCTGTTATGGGGGGTGGTAATATCCTGGTATGGGGGTGGTAATATCCTGTTATGGGGGGTGGTAATATCCTGGTATGGGGGTGGTAATATCCTGTTATGGGGGTGGTAATATCCTGTTATGGGGGTGGTGGTAATATCCTGTTATGGGGGTGGTAATATCCTGTTATGGGGGTGGTGGTAATATCCTGTTATGGGGGGGTGGTAATATCCTGGTATGGGGGTGGTAATAACCTGTTATGGGGGTGGTAATATCCTGGTATGGGGGTGGTAATATCCTGTTATGGGGGTGGTGGTAATATCCTGGTATGGGGGGTGGTAATATCCTGTTATGGGGGTGGTGGTAATATCCTGGTATGGGGGTGGTAATATCCTGTTATGGGGGTGGTGGTAATATCCTGGTATGGGGGTGGTAATATCCTGTTATGGGGGGTGGTGGTAATATCCTGGTATGGGGGTGGTAATATCCTGGTATGGGGGTGGCAATGTCCTGTTATGGGGGGTGGTAATATCCTGTTATGAGGGGTGGTAATATCCTGTTATGGGGGTGGTAATATCCTGTTATGGGGGTGGTAATATCCTGGTATGGGGGGTGGTAATATCCTGTTATGGGGGTGGTAATATCCTGTTATGGGGGTGGTAATATCCTGGTATGAGGGTTTTAATATCCTGGTATGGGGGTGGTAATATCCTGGTATGGGGGTGGTAATATCCTGGTATGGGGGTGGTAATATCCTGGTATGGGGGTGGTAATATCCTGTTATGGGGGGTGGTAATATCCTGTTATGGGGGTGGTAATATCCTGGTATGGGGTGGTAATATCCTGTTATGGGGGGTGGTAATATCCTGTTATGGGGGTGGTAATAACCTGTTATGGGGGTGGTAATATCCTGTTATGGGGGTGGTAATATCCTGGTATGGGGTGGTAATATCCTGTTATGGGGGGTGGTAATATCCTGTTATGGGGGTGGTAATATCCTGTTATGGGGGTGGTAATATCCTGGTATGAGGGTGATAATATCCTGGTATGGGGGGTGGTAATATCCTGGTATGGGGGTGGTAATATCCTGGTATGGGGGGTGGTAATATCCTGGTATGGGGGTGGTAATATCCTGTTATGGGGGGTGGTAATATCCTGTTATGGGGGGTGGTAATATCCTGTTATGGGGGTGGTAATATCCTGTTATGGGGGGTGGTAATATCCTGTTATGGAGGTGGTAATATCCTGGTATGGGGGTGGTAATATCCTGGTATGGGGGTGGCAATGTCCTGTTATGGGGGGTGGTAATATCCTGTTATGGGGGGTGGTAATATCCTGTTTATGGGGGTGGTAACATCCTGGTATGGGGGTGGTAATATCCTGTTATGGGGGGTGGTAATATCCTGTTATGGGGGTGGTAATATCCTGGTATGGGGGGTGGTAATATCCTGGTATGGGGGTGGTAATATCCTGTTATGGGGGTGGTAATATCCTGGTATGAGGGTGGTAATATCCTGGTATGGGGGGTGGTAATATCCTGGTATGGGGGGGTGGTAATATCCTGGTATGGGGGTGGTAATATCCTGGTATGGGGGGTGGTAATATCCTGTTATGGGGGTGGTAATATCCTGGTATGGGGTGGTAATATCCTGTTATGGGGGGTGGTAATATCCTGTTATGGGGGTGGTAATATCCTGTTATGGGGGTGGTAATATCCTGGTATGAGGGTGGTAATATCCTGGTATGGGGGTGGCAATGTCCTGTTATGGGGGGTGGTAATATCCTGTTATGGGGGGTGGTAATATCCTGTTATGGGGGTGGTAATATCCTGGTATGGGGGTGGTAATATCCTGTTATGGGGGGGTGGTAATATCCTGTTATGGGGGGTGGTAATATCCTGTTATGGGGGTGGTAATATCCTGGTATGGGGGGTGGCAATGTCCTGTTTTGGGGGGGTGGTAATATCCTGTTATGGGGGGTGGTAATATCCTGTTATGGGGGTGGTAATATCCTGGTATGGGGGTGGTAATATCCTGGTATGGGGGTGGTAATATCCTGTTATGGGGTGGTAATATCCTGGTATGGGGTGGTAATATCCTGTTATGGGGGGTGGTAATATCCTGTTATGGAGGTGGTAATATCCTGGTATGGGGGTGGTAATATCCTGTTATGGGAGGTGGTAATATCCTGTTATGGGGAGGTGGTAATATCCTGTTATGGGGGTGGTAATATCCTGTTATGGGGGGGTGGTAATATCCTGGTATGGGGGGTGGTAATATCCTGTTATGGGGGTGGTAATATCCTGTTATGGGGGTGGTAATATCCTGGTATGGGGGGTGGTAATATCCTGTTATGGGGGTGGTAATATCCTGTTATGGTGGGTGGTAATATCCTGGTATGGGGGTGGTAATATCCTGTTATGGGGGTGGTAATATCCTGTTATGGGGGGTGGTAATATCCTGGTATGGGGGTGGTAATATCCTGTTATGGGGGTGGTAATATCCTGTTATGGGGGTGGTAATATCCTGGTATGAGGGTGGTAATATCCTGGTATGGGGGTGGTAATATCCTGGTATGGGGGTGGTAATATCCTGGTATGGGGGTGGTAATATCCTGGTATGGGGGTGGTAATATCCTGTTATGGGGGGTGGTAATATCCTGGTATGGGGGTGGTAATATCCTGGTATGGGGGTGGTAATATCCTGTTATGGGGGGTGGTAATATCCTGTTATGGGGGTGGTAATATCCTGGTATGGGGGTGGTAATATCCTGGTATGGGGGGTGGTAATATCCTGGTATGGGGGTGGCAATGTCCTGTTTTGGGGGGTGGTAATATCCTGTTATGGGGGGTGGTAATATCCTGTTATGGGGGTGGTAATATCCTGGTATGGGGGGTGGTAATATCCTGTTATGGGGGTGGTAATATTCTGTTATGGGGGGGTGGTAATATCCTGGTATGGGGGTGGTAATATCCTGTTATGGGGGTGGTAATATCCTGTTATGGGGGTGGTAATATCCTGGTATGGGGGTGGTAATATCCTGTTATGGGGGTGGTAATATCCTGTTATGGGGGTGGTAATATCCTGGTATGAGGGTGGTAATATCCTGTTATGGGGGTGGTAATATCCTGGTATGAGGGTGGTAATATCCTGGTATGGGGGGTGGTAATATCCTGTTATGGGGGTGGTAATATCCTGGTATGGGAGGTGGTAATATCCTGTTATGGGGGGGTGGCAATATCCTGGTATGAGGGTGGTAATATCCTGTTATGGGGGGTGGTAATATCCTGTTATGGGGGTGGTAATATCCTGGTATGGGGGTGGTAATATCCTGGTATGGGGGGGGCAATATCCTGTTATGGGGGGTGGTAATATCCTGTTATGGGGTGGTAATATCCTGGTACGGGGGTGGTGGTGTAATATCCTGGTATGATGGTGGTAATATCCTGTTATGGGGGTGGTAATATCCTGTTATGGGGGTGGTAATATCCTGTTATGGGGGGTGGTAATATCATGTTATGGGGGTGGTAATATCCTGTTATTGGGGGTGGTAATATCCTGTTATGGGTGGTGGTAATATCCTGTTATGGGGGGTGGTAATATCCTGTTATGGGGGGTGGTAATATCCTGTTATGGGGTGGTAATATCCTGTTATGGGGGGTGGTAATATCCTGTTATGGGGGTGGTGGTAATATCCTGTTATGGGGGTGGTAATATCCTGTTATGGGGGTGGTGGTAATATCCTGGTATGGGGGTGGTAATATCCTGGTATGGGGGGTGGTAATATCCTGTTATGGGGGGTGGTAATATCCTGTTATGGGGGTGGTAATATCCTGTTATGGGGGGTGGTAATATCCTGTTATGGAGGTGGTAATATCCTGGTATGGGGGTGGTAATATCCTGGTATGGGGGTGGTAATATCCTGGTATGGGGGTGGTAATGTCCTGTTATGGGGGGTGGTAATATCCTGTTATGGGGGGTGGTAATATCCTGTTATGGGGGTGGTAATATCCTGGTATGGGAGGGTGGTAATATCCTGTTATGGGGGGTGGCAATATCCTGGTATGAGGGTGGTAATATCCTGTTATGGGGGGTGGTAATATCCTGTTATGGGGGTGGTAATATCCTGGTATGGGGGTGGTAATATCCTGGTATGGGGGGGGGCAATATCCTGTTATGGGGGGTGGTAATATCCTGTTATGGGGGTGGTAATATCCTGGTACGGGGGGTGGTGGTAATATCCTGGTATGAGGGTGGTAATATCCTGTTATGGGGGGTGGTAATATCCTGTTATGGGGGTGGTAATATCCTGTTATGGGGGTGGTAATATCCTGTTATGGGGGGTGGTAATATCATGTTATGGGGGGTGGTAATATCCTGTTATTGGGGGTGGTAATATCCTGTTATGGGTGGTGGTAATATCCTGTTATGGGGGTGGTAATATCCTGTTATGGGGGGTGGTAATATCCTGATATGGGGTGGTAATATCCTGTTATGGGGGTGGTAATATCCTGTTATGGGGGTGGTGGTAATATCCTGTTATGGGGGTGGTAATATCCTGTTATGGGGGTGGTGGTAATATCCTGGTATGGGGGTGGTAATATCCTGGTATGGGGGGTGGTAATATCCTGTTATGGGGGTGGTAATATCCTGTTATGGGGGTGGTAATATCCTGTTATGGGGGGGTGGTAATATCCTGTTATGGAGGTGGTAATATCCTGGTATGGGGGTGGTAATATCCTGGTATGGGGGTGGCAATGTCCTGTTATGGGGGGTGGTAATATCCTGTTATGGGGGGGTGGTAATATCCTGTTATGGGGGTGGTAATATCCTGTTATGGGGGGTGGTAATATCCTGTTATGGAGGTGGTGGTAATATCCTGGTATGGGGGTGGTAATATCCTGTTATGGGGGTGGTAATATCCTGTTATGGGGGTGGTAATATCCTGTTATGGGGGGTGGTAATATCCTGTTATGGGGGTGGTAATATCCTGTTATGGAGGTGGTAATATCCTGGTATGGGGTGGTAATATCCTGGTATGGGGGTGGTAATATCCTGGTATGGGGGGTGGCAATGTCCTGTTATGGGGGGGTGGTAATATCCTGTTATGGGGTTGGTAATATCCTGGTATGGGGGGTGGTAATATCCTGGTATGGGGGGGGTGGTAATATCCTGGTATGAGGGTGGTAATATCCTGTTATGGGGGTGGTAATATCCTGGTATGGGGGTGGTAATATCCTGTTATGGGGGTGGTAATATCCTGGTATGGGGGTGGTAATATCCTGGTATGGGGGTGGTAATATCCTGGTATGGGGGTGGTAATATCCTGGTATGGGGGGGTGGTAATATCCTGGTATGGGGGTGGTAATATCCTGTTATGGGGGGTGGTAATATCCTGTTATGGGGGTGGTAATATCCTGGTATGGGGTGGTAATATCCTGTTATGGGGGGTGGTAATATCCTGTTATGGAGGTGGTAATATCCTGGTATGGGGGTGGTAATATCCTGTTATGGGGGGTGGTAATATCCTGTTATGGAGGTGGTAATATCCTGGTATGGGGGGTGGTAATATCCTGTTATGGGGGGTGGTAATATCCTGTTATGGAGGTGGTAATATCCTGGTATGGGGGTGGTAATATCCTGGTATGGGGAGGCAATGTCCTGTTTTGGGGGGGGTGGTAATATCCTGTTATGGGGGGTGGTAATATCCTGTTATGGAGGTGGTAATATCCTGTTATGGGGGTGGTGGTAATATCCTGTTATGGGGGTGGTAATATCCTGTTATGGGGGGTGGTAATATCCTGTTATGGGGGTGGTGGTAATATCCTGTTATGGGGGTGGTAATATCCTGTTATGGGGGTGGTAATATCCTGTTATGGGGGTGGTGGTAATATCCTGGTATGGGGGGTGGTAATATCCTGGTATGGGGGTGGTAATATACTGGTATGGGGGTGGCAATGTCCTGTTATGGGGGGTTGGTAATATCCTGTTATGGGGGGTGGTAATATCCTGTTATGGGGGTGGTAATATCCTGGTATGGGGGTGGTAATATCCTGTTATGGGGGGTGGTAATATCCTGGTATGGGGGTGGTAATATCCTGTTATGGGGGGTGGTAATATCCTGGTATGGGGGTGGTAATATCCTGTTATGGGGGGTGGTAATATCCTGTTATGGGGGGTGGTAATATCCTGGTATGGGGGTGGTAATATCCTGTTATGGGGGGTGGTAATATCCTGGTATGGGGGTGGTAATATCCTGTTATGGGGGTGGTGGTAATATCCTGTTATGGGGGGTGGTAATATCCTGTTATGGGGGTGGTGGTAATATCCTGGTATGGGGGTGGTAATAACCTGTTATGGGGGTGGTAATATCCTGGTATGGGGGTGGTAATATCCTGTTATGGGGGTGGTAATATCCTGGTATGGGGGTGGTAATATCCTGTTATGGGGGTGGTGGTAATATCCTGGTATGGGGGTGGTAATATCCTGGTATGGGGGTGGCAATGTCCTGTTATGGGGGGTGGTAATATCCTGTTATGAGGGGTGGTAATATCCTGTTATGGGGGTGGTAATATCCTGTTATGGGGGTGGTAATATCCTGGTATGGGGGGTGGTAATATCCTGTTATGGGGGTGGTAATATCCTGTTATGGGGGTGGTAATATCCTGGTATGAGGGTGGTAATATCCTGGTATGGGGGTGGTAATATCCTGGTATGGGGGGTGGTAATATCCTGGTATGGGGGTGGTAATATCCTGGTATGGGGGTGGTAATATCCTGTTATGGGGGGTGGTAATATCCTGTTATGGGGGTGGTAATATCCTGGTATGGGGTGGTAATATCCTGTTATGGGGGGTGGTAATATCCTGGTATGGGGGGTGGTAATATCCTGTTATGGGGGTGGTGGTAATATCCTGTTATGGGGGTGGTAATATCCTGTTATGGGGGGTGGTGGTAATATCCTGGTATGGGGGTGGTAATAACCTGTTATGGGGGTGGTAATATCCTGGTATGGGGGTGGTAATATCCTGTTATGGGGGTGGTGGTAATATCCTGGTATGGGGGTGGTAATATCCTGGTATGGGGGTGGCAATGTCCTGTTATGGGGGGTGGTAATATCCTGTTATGAGGGTGGTAATATCCTGTTATGGGGGTGGTAATATCCTGTTATGGGGGTGGTAATATCCTGGTATGGGGGTGGTAATATCCTGTTATGGGGGGTGGTAATATCCTGTTATGGGGGTGGTAATATCCTGGTATGAGGGTGGTAATATCCTGGTATGGGGGTGGTAATATCCTGGTATGGGGGTGGTAATATCCTGGTATGGGGGTGGTAATATCCTGTTATGGGGGGGTGGTAATATCCTGTTATGGGGGTGGTAATATCCTGGTATGGGGGTGGTAATATCCTGGTATGGGGGTGGTAATATCCTGGTATGGGGGTGGTAATATCCTGTTATGGGGGGTGGTAATATCCTGTTATGGGGGTGGTAATATCCTGGTATGGGGTGGTAATATCCTGTTATGGGGGTGGTAATATCCTGTTATGGGGGTGGTAATATCCTGTTATGGGGGTGGTAATATCCTGGTATGGGGTGGTAATATCCTGTTATGGGGGGTGGTAATATCCTGTTATGGGGGTGGTAATATCCTGTTATGGGGGTGGTAATATCCTGGTATGAGGGTGATAATATCCTGGTATGGGGGTGGTAATATCCTGGTATGGGGGTGGTAATATCCTGGTATGGGGGTGGTAATATCCTGTTATGGGGGGTGGTAATATCCTGTTATGGGGGGTGGTAATATCCTGTTATGGGGGGTGGTAATATCCTGTTATGGGGGGTGGTAATATCCTGTTATGGAGGTGGTAATATCCTGGTATGGGGGTGGTAATATCCTGGTATGGGGGTGGCAATGTCCTGTTATGGGGGGTGGTAATATCCTGTTATGGGGGGTGGTAATATCCTGTTATGGGGGTGGTAACATCCTGGTATGGGGGGTGGTAATATCCTGTTATGGGGGTGGTAATATCCTGTTATGGGGGGTGGTAATATCCTGGTATGAGGGTGGTAATATCCTGGTATGGGGGGTGGTAATATCCTGGTATGGGGGTGGTAATATCCTGGTATGGGGGGTGGTAATATCCTGTTATGGGGGTGGTAATATCCTGGTATGGGGTGGTAATATCCTGTTATGGGGGGTGGTAATATCCTGTTATGGGGGTGGTAATATCCTGTTATGGGGGTGGGTAATATCCTGGTATGAGGGTGGTAATATCGTGGTATGGGGGTGGCAATGTCCTGTTATGGGGGGTGGTAATATCCTGTTATGGGGGGTGGTAATATCCTGTTATGGGGGTGGTAATATCCTGGTATGGGGGTGGTAATATCCTGTTATGGGGGTGGTAATATCCTGTTATGGGGGTGGTAATATCCTGTTATGGGGGGTGGTAATATCCTGTTATGGGGGTGGTAATATCCTGTTATGGGGGGTGGTCAATTTCCTGTTTTGGGGGGTGGTAATATCCTGTTATGGGGGTGGTAATATCCTGTTATGGGGGTGGTAATATCCTGTTATGGGGGGTGGTAATATCCTGTTATGGGGGTGGTAATATCCTGGTATGGGGGTGGTAATATCCTGGTATGGGGGTGGTAATATCCTGTTATGGGGGGTGGTAATATCCTGTTATGGAGGTGGTAATATCCTGGTATGGGGGTGGTAATATCCTGTTATGGGAGGTGGTAATATCCTGTTATGGGAGGTGGTAATATCCTGTTATGGGGGTGGTAATATCCTGTTATGGGGGGTGGTAATATCCTGTTATGGGGGTGGTAATATCCTGGTATGGGGGGTGGTAATATCCTGTTATGGGGGTGGTAATATCCTGTTATGGGGTGTGGTAATATCCTGGTATGGGGGTGGTAATATCCTGGTATGGGGGTGGTAATATCCTGTTATGGGGGTGGTAATATCCTGGTATGTGGTGGGGTGGTAATATCCTGTTATGGGGGTGGTAATATCCTGGTATGGGGGTGGTAATATCCTGGTATGGGGGTGGTAATATCCTGGTTATGGGGGTGGTAATATCCTGGTATGGGGGTGGTAATATCCTGGTATGGGGGTGGTAATATCCTGGTATGGGGGGTGGTAATATCCTGTTATGGGGGTGGTAATATCCTGGTATGGGGGGTGGTAATATCCTGTTATGGGGGGTGGTAATATCCTGTTATGGGGGTGGTAATATCCTGGTATGGATGGGGTGGTAATATCCTGGTATGGGGGTGGTAATATCCTGGTATGGGGGTGGAAATATCCTGTTATTGGGGGGTGGTAATATCCTGTTATGGGGGGTGGTAATATCCTGTTATGGGGGTGGTAATATCCTGGTATGGGGGTGGTAATATCCTGTTATGGGGGGTGGTAATATTCCTGTTATGGGGGTGGTAATATCCTGGATGG